>CM036940.2:104073185-104131451 GCA_020352615.2 Yoshiicerus persimilis
TGACTATAGTTATGTGAGAAATAAGGAGAAAACTGTAACTAATTATTACATAGCCAACCTACAAATTTCAGTGAACAATGTAGACAACACAATCATCACAGCATCAAAAGTTACTGAAAACTGTAAGGCTTCTAGAGGTTATTGTCCCACCGATAAAGGATCATTGATTTGGACTCCTTCAGATGCAGAAGTATGTCGTCTGAAGAAAGGCCAATCGACCAAATGCTTACTTACCGGTGACCGAATGTCTTGTCCCGAACTTAATCTCGCTGTAAGTGGTTTAGCAACTGAAACTTTTTGTAAAGTTCAAATTGGTCACAGTCACCAAGGTGTATTATACACACAAGACATTTACAATACACTAAAAGATCACACAATAACTACAGCAGAGTTAGAAAACATAATTACCCCCCCAATTCGTAAAACAAGAGCAATTCGACCTCCAGCAATTAAACCCGACTCCCAGATCAATGCTGAATTTGCGTTCTTATATGAACAATTAGCGTCAAATTTAACATTCGGCATACAGACAATACACCGAGAAGTTTGCCGATCCCACCAGTTAGAACTAGAACTTGTGCGTGCCCTCGCAGAAGGTGGTCAACCTAGTTTAATGGTTCGAGCACTTATGCGTGACCGTCGTTACAGAGCTGTATTAAATGGTGACGCGTTAAATGTGTTTAAGTGCGCCGAAATCTTCGAATATATGTTACTACCCCAAACGAACTGTACATTAGAATGGCCCGTCCAATTTGTTTACCAACACGATATGAAAACAGGATGGATTTCTGGCCTCAGCCACGAAATTGTAGATAACCCAACTGAAGTACCTTGTCCTTCACCATTGTTCATGTTTGATGATGGTACCCATATTATCCATTTAGCAAACCGATCATTATTAACTGAACTCCCAGTTCTCCCATCACCAAGTGAAGGTGTCAAACTTTCCAATTTACCCTCATTATCTCTACCTGCACCAGGCGTATATTCAATGGAAGAAATAAGTCAGCAAGAAACTCTTCTAGGAGTTTTGAAACAAATGCGACATCAGAGTCGTATTGACCGAATAATAGAAGACCAACAAAGAGGAAATGATTTAACAAAAGAACAACTACGAATCAGAAATCTATTAGCCGATATGACCCTTAACCCAATCCGAGATACAACAACAAAAATTATCTTAACTGTCGTAATAATTGGCATTACTTACATACTACTATTATTATGTCATAATCACCGATACTATTTTGGCAAACATCTCAAATTCCTTACCCGAATTCCATTAATTTCACGATATTTTCAAAATCCAGATGACCACACTTATATGGAACTTAAAAAACAACATGATATTGAAAGCATTTCTGATACTCGTCCATTTATTCTTCAACCAACTTCAAGACCATTACCACCACAGAAAGAAGACATACCTCTTACTGAAGTTCAAACAACGGTCAACAATACTTCCCTTTATCCCAAACAACAACTTTTTGAATTGCAAAGAGTTTAAATATCACTTCTATATTATTTTCATTTTTACATTTTCCAACCCTTATATTTATTCATGAATAACCATAAATATATTTAATAATACATTAATTAATATTCATTCTAATAACTATTTTCGATTCAAAATACAAAAATCAACTAAAAATAAAGTTAAGTGTTAGTAATTAAGAAATTAGATTTAGAAAGCCCTCTAAATATTATTCAAGAGGACTTGAACTTCCATGGGTTAGAGATATGTTACGTGTGTATTAAGTATTACGCAATAATTTATAAGAATAATACTTCTATATAAATAAGTAAAAGACAGAGCAAGCAAGAGAGCGAAAGGAAACAAACAATTCCCAACTTCCCTTTAAGAACAGAGAACTCTCCCAGAAACCCTTGAGCGAATGAGCGAAGGGATCACCCCTTCAAACTTACGCATCTGCTAATACTTCCCATGCTAGAGAATCTGTACGCAGATCCCTTAGCACAAGATCAGCTGAATGTTTATTTACACTCTCGCTGAGTATTAGACAGACTCCACTCACGTTCAGTGAAAATTCACCGAAACTCCCGTTCAACTTTGACTCCCACTGAAGATCTGAATCACAGAGCTTCAGTTAGTCAGAAATAAAATTCATTCCAATTCCACCACTTGCCCTCTCCAGTTCACTTCCAAATATCTCTCTTGACTTGTAAAGTTTTCAAACTAGTAAGTATAAATACAAAATGTACTTTGAATCATTTTGCTAAAACCTTTTTCAACTTTACTTTTAAAATAAAACAAAATCACTACAAACACATGGTGTAAACTTCAATTCTTATTCGGTATGTTATTTCAAATCAAACTATATAAAACGTTTAGCTACGTTAAAAATTGAAAATGTTAAACTGTGTCTAGAATTATAAGTGCCCTACAAAGCACAATTAATTGAAAAGAACTTTAGCTAGTTCTCAATTAAAATAATAAAAGCACAGTCTAACGCATAATTAGAATTATGTAATATGAATATCCCATACGGAACAAAAGATTAATAAAACGTCGACCTTCTAAATAAAACCTAAATTTCCTATGAAAGCCTGAGGAACATAGAACCCTAAATAATTTTACTAAAATATCCCTAATAAAAATAGGGAATATAACAGCGTCTACAATTCTACATGAAATTGTGAACTTCCCACCTCACCGTGAACCACCTCCACCTTCCCCACCATTTTCACCACCGCACCTCCACGTTTTTTTGGTATTTGCTGTACTGCAAAGGGCGTTGTTCTACAAATAGTAGGTGGAGGTATGCGAAATAATACGTAATTATTTTTTTCCTCATCTTCCTCCTCCACCTCCTCAACCTCCTCAACCTCCTGCACCACCTCCTCAACCTCCTCCTCCATCTCAACCTCCTCCTCCTCCTCAACCTCCTCCTCCTCCTCAACCTCCTCCTCAACCTCCTCCTCCTCCTCAACCTCCTCCTCAACCTCCTCCTCAACCTCCTCCTCCACCTCATGCCACCTCTGCCTTACTTCAACCGAAATTATTTTTATTATTGCCAAGTTCTCACAAACTTTTTTCCTTTTCTAGGTTGACTGCAATAGTATCATCGATGTCACATGGCCATGGCCATCATAAAAAACCGAATGAGGTGCCAGAAAAGGTTTCATTAACTTCAATAGAAAAGGAGCTCAATTGCCTTCCCCTAGAGTCATTAAAAGTCACCTTCCCCTCAATTTGCTCCCAAAACAACTGTCAAGCGGAGAGAAAAAGCCGAAAATTATTTACGTTGTCCGTGAACCAAAAGATGTCTGTGTTTCCTATTACCACCATCGTGTTCGTGGAAGCTATTTGGGAACCTTGGACGACTCTGCCGAAGAATTTGTTGCGGGATATTGTAAAATAACTTAATTACATCTAATAATGCTATTCATTTAATTTTATAAGTAGTAAGTGTAAAAATAAATCATGACTAATCAAATTGCAGGCTTATACGGCAATTACTGGCTTCATGTTTCTGAATTTTGGGAACGTCGCGATGAGCCGAACATCCTTATTATAAAATACGAAGACATGAAAGAGGTAATAAGTTATTTCTTAAACAATTTATTGAAAAGTCAATGAAATGCGGAATTTACTTTAATTGAACATTTTTAATAGGATTTGGCGGCAGTTGTTGAAAAAGTGGCCAAGTTTCTTGACAAAAGTATTACTGAGGAAGAAAAACTTAAATTGCTCGACCACCTGAGTTTCAATAGCATGAAGAACAACCAGTTTGTCAACTATGAAGACTCGGCGAAAAAAAGTTGTTCGCATTCGCAGCATGGAACAGAAACAAAACCGAGTTTCATGCGAAAAGGAATAGTAGGTTCTTGGAAAGAAGAACTGTCAGAAAATTCCGTGAAATTGTTAAATGAATGGAACTCAAAAAACTGTATTGAGGGATTATATCCTGAGTCCAAAGCATTGCTGTGAAATAAAAGAAACGTACGCGGTTGCTATTAACGAACACAAACACAGTTATTATTAGCTAATAATTAATACAGGGAAACATTTTTTCAAAACTTAAGTACATCGGCGTTTTGGGAAATGACAAAACAAGTGTCTAGGGGTGCTACATATGGAAGCATTTTCTGATTGGGTAGATTTCCGTCATTTTGGAGCTATCCCATAATAGGCTCATTCACTTTGATCATAGCATCATACCGGCACAAGTTCATTATACAGGGTATAAATTAACTAAAGTACCCCTCAAGTTAAATGGTTAAATAAGTCAGTAATAATTAAGCACAAAAAGTGCCCGTTTTTTGAGAATTCGGATTTTTTCGGGGAGAATTCTTTTTTGAAATAATATGCTCACCGCTGCAATCTATGTTATTTTAGTAATTTGTCCTGAATTTTTCATAATAATTTAACAAGTTTGAATTTTCAAGCCATTTACCAGCCATTGTATGTAATCTTAAATTGATAGCATTGTAATTGTAAAGCAGGACGCATATTTAAGTATTATATTATATCCTTATTATTAGGTGACTACGCAGTTTTCATTGCAAGACTTGATAGCATCGAAAAGTTGTAATCATCACTACATATACCAGCAGAGCAGAGTAGTTTTATTTAAGAACGGAAAGAGATTTGTGGATTTTCCATTATTTGTTTCAGAATTTAATGGCACTACTTTTAAAATGCCTCTGCAATTGCGAGAAAAATTGGAGGCTACCTAGAAAAGTTTTAATTTCTATTCGGGTGCACTGGATCTGAAGATATTTAATAATGCTAATTCTTATAGTGTATTCCATTGTGAACTTATTTGTTTGTCAAGCCAGATAAAATTGCAAACCTTTTTCAAGGAAATTATGTATCTCTCTGAAAACTTAAAAGTCATGACATTAAATAGGATGTGGGATATCAAGAAACTATGTAAGTGTCACTATGCAATTCCTATCTAAACGTAACGAAAGTAGATATTTTTCATCAGTATCTTTTTCAACCTTGGCTATAATTAGCAATATAAAGTTAGATTGATAAGCTTGAAAATACGTAATAATAAGCTTTACAAGTATAAGCGAATGGTCAACCTATACAAATCAAATAGTGTGATTAAGTCGTCTTGGAAATATACCGTGCAGAACTTTAAGTATATTCTACAGACTACCGATTTATGCATCGTCTTATTTTCGTAAGAATATTCTAACTGTGGTTTTATGTTGTACCACTGAAAGTCAGTGATTCAACATTTGTGCATTGCAAAATTTTAAACCAGGTCGCATTACAAGTGAATTGAAAAGGCAAAATCAAAGGTTGAGTGTTGACGAAGTAATAATAGGATCATTAAAAACAACATATAATACAATATAATGCAAATAATAATAAGTTTACCGTTTTCTATCAAAAATTAAAATTAAAAATAATCATACAGCAAAAAATACACATAAAATGCACGAAATTTCGCACATGCTGCTGCTTACATAGTGAAATGTTTATACTATTTTGTAATGTATACTATTTATACTGTAAGTGCTATTTCTTGCCCCATTTGAATCTCACGGTACGTACTCTTTAATCTACTTATAATATTGTAACACCAGTATTTCAGTCTAAGTACTTTTTATTTTATGGTAAGATATCCCAGAGAAAATCTTTAATTATGCATGACTTTGAATGAATTCTTATTCAAATTCTTATTTTACTATCGCCTACACTACAGGAGGAGTGAAGCGAAACCCAAATGTACTGTTTACTGGCTTACGCGTACCGGTCCATTAGTTTACACGTACTGGCTCATTGTTTTATGTCTAAAAAAGTTACTTAATTATGGAAACTGAAAACTTCATTCATTTTACCGGCTGAAATTCTACCTAACTTTTCATTAAGCGATACTGGCTGATTAGTTTTATTTACATGCCAATTATATATAAGTCAATTTAAACTGTAATGGTCTCAAACGTCTAACATAATAATAAGGAAGGAATTAAAATCTTTTACTGCCGTAAAATTTAGATTGGAAGATTTTTTTACTTTCAGGAAACCAATGGTATTAACATTTATGCAAACATAATTTATTATACATGGATTATACATGGATTAAATGTTTAACGCAAACAGGCGTCACTAGAATTTGCAAGTAGTCTAAATTTCGTCCTGCTAAACCGAAGCACTAAAAGAAATGTGCCTCCGATTTCCATCTTATGAGCAGAATATTCATTTTGCAGAAATACTGTTTCGTAAACACTCTGTTTCGCAGTTTCGCAGTGTTAAAATATTCAGAGTAGGTATTCTAAATAAGCAATTCCATTGGTATTAGTATATTCAATTTGTATGATTAAAATAATAAGGCTAAGAATTCAGTGTGTGTAAGCACAAGTGTACTAAAAGTAATCTGTGTAAAGATAGAAATACTACGACGAGGCTCCAAAATCACGCAACATAGGCACGTGGTACTAAATTTTGCGACATTTTTCTAATGCATGTATGTATGAACGGGTAAACACTTCAAGCGTTTAATAAGCTGGTCGAAAATTTTAGCACTACGTGCCTATGTTGCGTGACTTACGAACCTCACTGCAGTTTAGGTATTTTCCACGTGTAAGCATAAATACTGGGTTAGAAAATGTATGCTGTAATTATGTTACTGTATTGTTTTGTGTGTCAAAACAGTTCAACGTTCACTCAACCGCATAATTGAGTTTGCACATCTATTTCTAGCTATTAGACTCACATTTAAAATTGTTATGGTTGGTTATACAAACTGTATTTGGAAAATAAAGATCATTTCTCATTTCAAGCCACTTGTTAAAACCGAAATTACAATTCTAAAAACTGGCAAAAATATCACTGTTTAAAATATTTTGTATTTTTCATAAAAAATTTATATTTTTCTGTGGATCCCTAATAATTCGAGTTTATTTCACTCCTCTGCCGTAGCATTTTCTTGGCCTTTAAAGCTACAACTGAAAAGGGTCAGTTATATTATTGCGTCGTCCCAACTGACAACAAATTATTTCTAGTGGCTGACAAATAGCTTACTGGAATTCAATCCTAAATATTAAATACCATGTTAAAATTGTGCACATCGTTTGTTTTACTGTTTCCATTTATTCCAATAGTAATTGGGAATTTTACCAATGCATTCCAAGAAAAGGTGGACTAGTAAGTGCATTTTTAAATATTATATTTTTAAGAAATATCCAAACTATACAAATCTAATAAGTATAACTTAAATAATTATATCTTAAAATAAAATAAATAATTCGTCACTAAATCATCATGTACACTTAAAGGATTTAAAAATAATATTAAATGGTTTTCATTTTAAAATTAATCGTCAAAAGTTGACATAAATATATTTACGCTTTTGTGTCTTATTTTCTGTGTTCTGATTTATTTCCAATGTTCGGTTTTTTCCAACAGTCTTCCACCTGGAACATACACGGGTTACATAAAGGGGCCCTTGTGCACTCCAAGCTCACCGGTACAGTACCCTACAACTGTTGCAGAAGTAGTTGCAATTGTAGAAGAAGCTATTAGAAACAATACTACGGTAAAAGCGTTCGGACATCTTCACTCTATAACAGATGTAATCTGCACCGACGGAATTCCAATTGACATGCGTGGATTGAAGGGATATCAATTAAATGATGACTTATCGGCCACCGTTGGTGCTGGAATGTATCTTCGTGACTTCACAACAAGACTCCGTGAGGATAAAAGAGCTTTGAGAACATTACCAGTATTTGGAAACCTTACAATGGGAGGAGCAATTGGTAAAACAGTTAAAATTTTATTAAATTCCTTTGGATAATTAATTAAATTTAATTAAATTCCTGTTGATAATGAATTAAATTTTTTTTAATTCCTGTGGATAATGAATTAAATTTAATTAAACTCATGTGACCAATGAATTAAATTTTATTAAATTCCTGTGGATAATGAATTAAATTTTATTAAATTCCTGTGGATAATGAATTAAATTTTATTAAATTCATGTGCATAATGAATATAATATTTTACAGGTACTGGAGCGCATGGATCAACGATCATATACAATTCTACTATTTCATCTCAAGTTATTGCAGTCACAATTGTTGACGGATATGGCAAAATTCGATATATTAATTCTACGGAGGAATTAAAGGCCTTCCGGTTAAATTTAGGTTTACTCGGTATAATTATCGACATTACACTTTACACAGTACCCCTGTATAAAACTCTTGCGCACTGTTATTCTGCAAACCATGACATAATCTTCAACGGAAATGTTCAGGATATTGCAAGGAATACAGATCAAGTTATGGTGAATTGGTTTCCAAGACTAGAAAAGGTAAATCCAATCGTATTACTATGTAAATTTAATGCAGAAATATTTTTTCCTACGTGATTTTTAAATCTCTAATTGCAAATTTTAACTTAAGTTAAAAAATTATAAAAAAAGTCAGAGCGAGTTCCAAATAAAATACATTTTTTTTCTTTTTGGTGGTTTAGGGGATATTTATTAAATCATTTTATGAATAAATACAAAAAATTAAATAAAAAGAAATGTATATTTATATTTAAAGGTTGTTATTTGTAATTGGACAAATGTGGATGTGACCACTCCTGGTAATGCGATAACTACAATTATGGCTTCCCCAACTTCCAGTACATTCAATCAGTATGTCACTCCTGTACTTGAAATATACCAAACTCTGTGTTCAGTGGAAGCACTGCAAACATTTGAACCGATCACCATGGCAACATTGACAGATCAAGTTCCTGATTTCCAACCAGTATTTGCTGAGAATGGAGTCTTTCAAAATCCTGCGGTTGGTTTCTATGACGAAATGGTGTCTGCTATTTGCCAGAGTACTGGAGATCTCCAGTGTTTTTGGGATCACTCCATAAATGGTATCGCTATTCAGGACAATGAAATAGTAGTACCACTGGATAGAATTGCAGAATATGCCAAAGATGTTGAGGATATTCTTTACAAATATCCAGCTCCTTTTCCTTTCGGTGGATTCTTTCTAAGATTTTCTGGAAAAACTGATATGTACATGTCAAATAGTTTTGGTCAAGACGTTTGCCATTTTGAATTTTTTATGGTCAAGAGAAAAAATCCGTATGAGGATCCAAGTACTGGTTTGGCAGCTTATCAAGCTATTATGCAAAATATGGTAAGTAATAAAAAAGGGAAGTATTTTATTCCACCATAAAAACATTCAGTTTGCCCAAAAACAAAATCGTCGATTTACAATAATAATAATCATAGTTTGTCATAAAAATATTATATATAAAAACCATATAAATCGTCCTTCAATATACAAATAGTCATCTTACCATAAAAATACTACTTTTTCCATAAATCTAATAGCTTTTACCGAATCATTAATCGATATTATGTATGTCATTTTGATTAATAATAAGGTAAAAGCATTTTAATTTATGGAAAAGCAATATTTGTTATGGTAGAATGATTATTTAAGTCTTGAGTGACGATTTACATGACAAAATAGTATTGTCATGATAAAATGATTATTATTATGCTAAATAGACGACTTTTGTTTATGGAAAATTGATTACTTTTATGACCTGTTAAAAGCAGCTATTATAAAATGACTTCATAATACTCAAGTAGTTTCTTTGAACATTTGAAAATAAAAATTAAACAATTTTAGGCCCATAAGTACAACGGGAAATGCCACTGGGGAAAATGTGGTTTGCATTTCATTGGCCAGGAAAGAATTTCTCAGAAATTGAGTTCTGCACAAAGAGATCCTTTTGTTGCATTAATGAAGAAATACGACCCGGAAGGAATTTTTCTCAATTCTTTTGGAAAACGATTAAAGGATAAGAACGCAACAAAAATAGACTCAGATCCAGCTCTAAAACATTGTGCCCTTCTAGACACCTGTATTTGCGAAAAGAGCAACGACTGTGCCGAGTATCAGACTTGCACACGAATTCAAGGATATCCTAATTACCCAGTATGCAAATTCGGTCCTTATCATCATTGCTATAATCCGTGCACTTATCGCACACCATATTAAAAGATTTGTTAGTTCTATTTTCAATTTAGGAAATGTTTACCATTTTCCCCTCATCTCCCATCAGAACAGCGTCAGTAGAAGTATAATTATTATTGGTAATTAAAATATTTGCTTATAGTCGTTCATTATCCTGTTGTAAATCACTTTAAATATTGACGATGGATGTATTCGTTCTTACGAGCTGCACAGTAATAATGATATTATTATTGTCGAATTTAAAAGACTAATAAATCAGCGGTATCTTCAAAAATTTTCCACCAATAGAATTTTATTAGTATAAACTGCATTTAAATTACGTATTTTTCTTTCATAATAATAATGGCGCTGTTATAGAAATGTGCTGTGTAAAAATTAATTTTAAGTAGTTAATATTGGTTTGAAATTAACTACCATCAAAGTACGTTTAATTTTAGTTTACAAATGTATTTATAGAACAATAACATTAAATTATTTACAAAACAAAAGTGAAATTTACTTCACAAAATTATAAGTCTGCTTAAGTTAAACTCTGCAAAAATTGTTATTAATACGATTGCTTGATTTAAGATGTATTACTTTTTTGTTACTCTTTAGGATTCCTGATATAAATATCGAAATATTATTTCCTTGCTAGATTTTTGCTTCGAAAGATATTAGACAATTTTACATGCAAACTAAAAACATTTTTTGTTTAAATATTTTTAGAATTGTGCGAATGTCATTAACGAAGCTTATGGAAAGAAAGTTTAGTTTATGTAAGTGGCGGCTTTATCTGCATTCTTTTTTTAATCATTTTAGTGAAAAATCTACTCTTAAGTTTGAAAATTATGAATGTTGATTTGACATTCATTTATTTAGTCGAACAAAACTCCATAATAATGATATTACATACTTATGCATTTATGTAACGTTCCTGCGACAAAGGAAAACGCATGGAAGTGATACAAGCTGCGCCTAGCTTTGCTATTCGTTATATTCGGCGGATAAAGTTCATTTCAAATATATAAATTGTTCACAGTACATTCCTTACTAAAAAAGCAGGTGTCTTGTCATTTTTTTTATTGTTTATTTTAAAAGTGATTTAAGAGAGGTGTAAAATCAAATAGAATCCAATTTCCTAGAAATAGCAAAGTCTGTGATTTCCACAATGTCCAAACCATACGAAGAATGGGAGAATGGACCTTTGGCGGATAAGTTTTTATCTACTCAAAATACAAAAGTTCACCCGGAACTGTTTGTCAAGTTTGGGACCACAAAATGTACGCTTCCAAAAAGTTACCTGAAATACATGGATTCTATTACAAATTTCCAAGTCAGAAATGAAGACACCTGGATTGTCACTTACCCAAAAGCAGGTCACTTGCATCCTATTACTGCTGTAACAATTTTCTTAAAAAATAAATACCATGCGGTTTTAAGTCTGACGTTCAAAATTAAAAATGCTTTAACAAACCTGTAGGCATGGTTTCGGTATTTCCCACTTCCCATCCCAATAGTTTGGACACCTGGGAAAGTTGGGAAATTCGGGAAAATTGCTAAAAAGCGGGAATAATGTCCAAACTCTGGGAAAGTTTGGGAAAGTTTATATTGTACACGGGGAATCTAAATTATGCCAGTGATAATTCGGTTTAAGATTCAGAATTCTTATACCTCAAGTATTAAACAGGAAGCAATTAAAAATATTCATCACATATTAAATGAATGCACTGTCCATTAGAGCAACAAATCCTATAACAATAGTACAAATGTTTGCACAAAATTTCGTAAATTAAGTAAATGACAATTTTATGACACAAGAAAGCAAATAACTCATTACATTGAAATTTAAACATTTAAAATAGTTACATAAGTAAATTGACGAACATTGATAAGCGACTTTTCAAAAATCCATCTGTGCATTTTTGGTGCTTCAGATAAATGGACAAATGTTGTAAAGCAAATGCATCTTATATTTGTTTGTAGAATATCTTTCCAATAACAATATTCAGTATGCAATTTGAAACAACAATAATTTTGCTTTTCGATGTTTCAAAACTTGTTTCATAACTTAATCTGTGGCGTACTTTAGCACTAATGTGTGTTTTGCTTGCTCTTTAACAACTTTCCCGGAACTTTCCCATATTTCCCAACTTTCCCACTTTTGATCTCAAAAAGCGAACTGACCCACCCGGGAAAGTTGGGAATATTCCCAGTGTGGGATAATCCCACCCGAAACCTTGCCTGTAGGAACTACATGGGCACAAGAAATGGTTTGGCTTCTTGTCAACAATTTAGACTTTGAGGGAGCCAAGACATATCTTTCCGACCGATCTCCTTATTTGGAGTATGAACATTTTTGAACTAGTTCTGAAATTATTTCTATTATTGCAAAGTTCTGAACAACTTTTTTCCTTTTCTAGATTGACTGCAATAGTATCATCAATGTCACATGGCCATGGCCATCATAAAAATGCGAATGAAGTAGCAGACAAGATTCCATTGACTTCAATTGAAAAAGCAGATCAATTACCTTCCCCTAGAGTCATCAAAAGTCACCTTCCACTAAATTTGCTCCCGAAACAACTTTCAAGCGGAGAGAAAAAACCGAAAATTATTTACGTTGTTCGTGAACCAAAAGATGTTTGTGTTTCCTATTATCATCACCGTGTCCGTGGAAGCTATTTGGGGACCTTAGACGACTCTGCCGAAGAATTTGTTGCGGGATATTGTAAAATAACTTAATTACACCTAATAATGTTATTCACTTGTATTATTACTTATTATTAATATAACAAGTAGTAAATATAAGAATAAATGATGACTGTTCATATTGCAGGCTTATATGGCAACTACTGGCTTCATGTTTCAGAATTTTGGGAACGTCGCAATGAACCGAACATCCTTATTATAAAATACGAAGACATGAAGGAGGTAATAAGTTATTTCTTAAATAATTTATTAAAAAGTCAACGAAATGAGAAATACACTTTAAAGGAACATTTTTTAATAGGATTTGGCGGCAGTTGTTGAAAAAGTTGCAAAATTTCTAGACAAAAGTATTAGAGAGGAAGAAAAACTTAAATTGGTGGACCACCTGAGTTTCAATAGCATGAAGAACAACCAGTTTGTAAACTATGAAGACTCGACGAAAAAAAGTTGTTCACATTCGAATCATGGAACTGAAACAAAACTGAGTTTCATGCGAAAAGGAATAGTTGGTTCTTGGAAGAAAGAGCTGTCAGAAAATTCCGTTAAATTGTTAAAAGAATGGAACTCAAAAAACTGTATTGAGGGATTATATCCTGAGTCCAAAGCATAGTTGTGGAATAAAAGAAACGTACCCGGTGGAGTTTTAAGAAGACAAAAGTTTTTTACTTATTAATTTGTAGAGGGTAAGATTTTCAAATAGGAGACAATTCAGTTAATATGAATACTAAAAGCACTTTTATAAAAGTGAGGTGTTAAAAATATATCATGGATGCATAGGTGAAACCCACAAAATGTAAAGTGTGCCCTAAGTCTCATCGTTTTCCCAAAAGACGTTTGTCTTCTTCTTCGTTTCGTTTCTTAAAAACCATTTCCATTTTAACGCCAAAACGAAGAAATAGGCAAAAATATAGGTTTTCTTACAAAACAGTCTGACCTCCACTTTTAATATTTTCAGAGTTCGAAATTACAATACTAAATTATGCAGTTCGACAAAATAGTAAACAACCCGACGACGATTAAGATATTCATGAGTTGACACGAAACCTTTTAAAGAACTGCCTAACTGACAGAATATTCTGTTCGAAATATATGTCCGGTATAATACCTTCACAGTATTAAACTAAAAGGTATAATACTGTGAAGGCAAATGTGACTCTTACTTATAGCGTCTGACTCTGTTTATGACAGCTACGTCAAGAAATAGTGGAAAACATGGTTAAATATTCATAAGTGGAACCAACGCCTTTTAAAAAGATTTCCACGTGAAAGAACAACCGAGAGTCGTAGGATAAGTCACGCAAGCTATTGCTTTTACTTTTATTAGAAGAGAATTCAGTAGTTCAATATATGGGACATTAATTGTTAGAACATTTTACATCATCAGCTATCTAAACCTCGACGCCAATCGACTTTAATCGTTTAGAGCTTACGTGTTGGCATAATGTAAGTCATGGCAGAGAGTTAAACTTTTTAATATTTTTGCTGTCCTGTTAGTGTCCATAAGAATTCTTGAGAGGAAAAACATGTGCGGATATCGGGCGTTATAAAATCAAATGTATATTGAGTAGAAATAGTTTTATTTTTACAAAAATTATTTAGAAATTCAGACTACATTTACTAGATTCTGAATTTAAAATTTTCTTTACTTGTGAAAAAGCTAAAGAGGCATTTCAAAGCTAACATTTGCAAAATACAGTTTACAAACTTACAATTGACAATTATAAATAAGTAACGTTATCGTTTTACTTTAGAAGTAACTGTTTTATTAACAATAACGAGAGACCAGACCACCTTACACTTACAATGTCTGGATTCTACGACGTACCAATCCTTACTTTTCGCATAGAATTAGAGAAAGGGCGCAACTTTTGGTTCAAACCTGGAGATGACATAAAAGGAAAAGTCCTTCTCGAGAATTCCAACGACTTTTTCTGCTTTGGTAAGCAAAATCACAATTGCGGCTGTAAAATTGAATTAATTATACAAGAAAACACCTATAAAATACTATAGTTACAATTTAATTCGCATTTTTAATTTGCTTTTATATTTTGCTGATAATGTTCGAAATTCTCTTTATTCAAATAATGTATACTTTATACACAATTTTGTAGGTATCAGAGTTGCTTTGGAAGGATTAGCTGTAGTTAGTTACCCATCTGGAGATTCTTTACGGCAAAGAACCGAAAACTTGTTACCTGGCAAATGGGCATCGGTTTATTTTGTTGGGAAAGGTAATGTCTTCAAAAAATTTATTTCGAAATCTTTCAATGTAAGCTAAAAACTTAAAAATCATAATTTCAAGTATTGTCTATTTCCACACATGAGTAAAGAACATGGGAGATTACGTAATGAGAAACAACTAATAAATATTATGTAACAAAATAAAATGTTTAAATTGTATTAGAATGGAAAACAGGAATTCGGTTGCGGAAACAATCGTACGTTGTTAAGGAATCTTCTTACGAGTTTGAATTCACAATTCCGATACGAAAATTGAATCCATTTCCAGGAACTTTAAAAGGAAAATATGGAGAAGTTACTTACAGAGTTGCCGCCTATATAGACGCTGAAGAATTTTATAGCACACCTTCTGAGGCTGCAAAGGTTGTAAATATTCGGAGTTACTTGAACTTAACATCGGTTTTAGAAACAACATTGAAACCTGCCATGGTAGAAGGACGAGAGAAGAAATCCTTTTTTTCTTCTTCAAAGGGAATAATATTTTCATTGACATTGCCGCGCACTGGATTTCTGCCAGGAGAAGAAATTCCTTTTATACTCAAAGTGACTAATGCATCTTCTCGTGGAAAAGACATTTCAAAAATTATTGTTTCCTTACTGAAAAAAATGGAACTTAAAACAGAAATCTCTGTTATGAAACCGAAAACTACTTTGGCATTTATCGATATTGAGGAAACGGATTTGCTACCTGGTAAAACAATTGAAGTGGCAAATGTTATTAAGATCCCGGAAGATGATATTTATCCGTCATTTACTACCGTCATAATGCAAAACTTGTATTCTACCAAGGTACACCATTAAAAGTTCTCTTATTTTCCATAATATGATGGATTTTTAATTTTAATTGTCAATTATTAAAAATTACTCATTTAAAATTCATTGATTTTTTGATGTTATTGATGAACTGGTTAACAAAACAGGTGGAGATATTCCTGCGTGGCACTGGCACCACAAACGCAAGGCTTGTGGGTGAAATCCCAATAACAATAGGAACTGTGCGAGAAATTCAGGAAAAGTTCACAGACAACACGGGACCTATTGCTAAATCTCTGTCATTGATTACTCTGTCATCTAACGCGGAATTTCGTAAAACTTTACATACATCTCATTCATCTCTTTCATCAAGACGTCATTAAATGGAAACACGTAAAGATCTCATTAACATGTCGATAACCTTATTTGCATTTCGTAGTACTAAGTAACATACTTTAAAATATAAATATTGAATTTGTCATTGTTTTTCATATATAGTGCCTCCATGGTACGGAAATGCAATAGCGTTTGAAGTTCACAAAGCGCAATTGAAGGATAGTTAAAATTCCAAGATGCATGAAGGCGTTCAGGATTTATGTATGCAAGTTCAGAAATAGCTGAAAAAAGTTAGAAATATTTCACATTATCAAAATTAATATTTTTATTTTTATTTAAATTTTACTTATTTAATTGTACAACAAATATTTGATTGTAATCACCGTGGCATCATTTTTGACAAGTAAAAAATATTTGTGACGCGGCCTAAAAAAAATAATAGCCAAACATGGCCCAGGGAGCGTATTTCGGAATAAACTGGATGGAATTTATTGTAATAGTTCAATTAATGTAGAAAAGAATGCTGGAAATTTATTGAAATAAACAAGATCGGAATATGACATTTCTTGGACATTTATTTTAAGAACAAAAAAATCAGACGTTATTTTACATTACTGTAGTAAGAAATTGTTTAGGTAGTTAATAGAGTAGTCTGTGTGTGAGTGTAACGTAAAACTGAAAGCGGAAACGTCAACTCTCTCATATTGAACTTGTAGCGCAAACTCTCTAATTTTTCACTTCGACAAATTATTAAACTATTCATGAGTTGACACGAAACCTTTTAAAGAACTGCCTAACTGAAAGAATATTCTATAAAATAGCGTGAAGGAAAATGTAGCTCTTACTTAAAGCATCTAACTCTGTGTGCGACAGCTAAGTGAAGAAATACTGAAAAACATGTCTAAAATATTCATGAGTTAATCCAAACCTATTAAAATGATTTCTAAGTGAAAGAATAATCCAGAATCTTAGGATAGACCGTTCAGTAGATCACGCAAGCTATTGATTTAAATTTTATAAGAAGAGAATTCAGCAGTTCAATATATCGCACACTAAATTATTAATTTGTAAGAACATTTTACAACATGAGTTATACCAAACCTCGACGGCAATCGATTTTAATCGTCTAAGAGTTTAAGTGTTGGCAGAATGTTTAAGTCACGACAGAGAGTTAAAATTTTTAATATTTTTGCTGTACTATTACTGTCCATCAGAATTACTCAGCGGAAAAGAATGTGCAGATATCGTGTGTTATAAAATTAAATGTACATTAATTTATAGAAATACTTTTAGTTTTACAGAAATTGTTTAGAAATTCGGACAACATTGAGTAAAATCTAGATAATAAGTAGCTGCTAGGCTAATAATAATACCGGGACAGGACCTTCCACTTGCAATGTCTCGCTTTTACCGGGTACCAATCCGTTCTTTTCAAATAGAGTTAGAGAAAGAGTCCAACTTTTGGTTCAAACCTGGAGATGACATAAAAGGAAAAGTTCTTCTCGACAATTACGACAGCTTCTCCTGCCTTGGTAAACTCAATTATTACTGTGACTGAAACATTTCATAAATTATGCAATTTTGGTGAAACAGACTTCTAAAAAATTATAATTTAATTTCGATTTTTAATTTGCTCTTTTATGATGTAATGTTGACATTGTTGGAAATTCTCGTAATTTGAAAAATGCACACTTAATATACAATTTCATAGGTATCCGAGTTGCTTTGGAAGGATTGGCTGTAGTTAGTTACCCATGTGGAGATTATTTTCGGCAGAGATCCGAAAATTTGTTACCTGACAAGTGGACAACGGTTTATTTCATTGGAAAAGGTAATACTATCTTGAAAAAACTTATTTTACTGAACCAGAAACTTAAAAATCACAATTTTAAGTATTGTCTGTTTCCACATTTGAGTAAAGAACATTAATGAGAATCCAAAAATATCATGAAACCTTTCCAACATAAAATTTTTAAATTCTATCAGAATTGACTGCAGGAATTCATTGGCGGATACAAACGTACGTTGTTAGAGAATCTTCTTACGAGTTTGAGTTCACCATTCCGATACGGAAATTGAATCCATTCCCAGGAACCTTCAAAGGAAAATATGGAGAAGTTACTTACAGAGTAGTTGCACATATAGAAACTAAAGAATGCTATTCCGGAGTACCTGATGCAGTAAGGGAAATAAATATTCGGAGTTACTTAAACTTAAGATCGGTTTTACCAACTACTTTGAAACCGGCTGTAGTAGAAGGACAGGAAAAGAAATCCTTTTTTTCTTCTTCAAAGGGAATAATATTTTCATTGACATTGCCACGCACTGGTTTTCTGCCAGGAGAAGAAATTCCTTTCAATCTCAAACTGACAAATACATCTTCTCGTGGAAAAACTATTTCGAAAATTATTGTTTCTTTACTGAAGAAAATGGAATTTAAAGCGGATATTTCCGCAATGAAACCGAAAACTACTTTGGGATTTATCGAAATTACGAAAACAGATTTGCTACCTGGGAAGACAACTGAAGTGGCAAATATTATTAAAATCCCGGAAGACGATATTTATCCTTCATTTGCTAGCGTCATTATGCAACACTTGTATTTTACAAAGGTACATTATTAAAATTCACTTAAATACAATAATGATGAGTTTCTAATTTACATTGTCAATTATTAAAAAATTACTTATTCAATAGTGTTGAATTTTTCACGTGTCTTTTCCAAAAACATTTGATCAAAATTTAAAAAAAATAAATGCCGCAAAATGTTTAATGAAATATGAGAAAAATTCAGTACACTTGTGGCAAAGTAAATATTCCTCTATATTTTTACAATTTTGTGAGTAAAATAAAATTTTGATAAACGTACGTATTACAATTACGCTTTTGTGATTGACAATTGTAGTAATTTGGATATTTAATTTTTATAATCTTTGGTGTTACGGATGAAAATGGTTAATAAAATAGGTGGAGATATTCTTGAATGGCACTAAGTCCAAAACAATTTTCGGCGAAATTCCGATTACAATTGGAACTCTGCGAGAAATTCAACCGAAAATCACCGACAACACAGGACCTATTGCTAGATCTCTGTCAATGCTTTATTTTTCATCTAACGCAGAATCCAGTAAAACTTTATCCTCATCTACATCTTATTCAGGACTGTCATCAGGACCTCCTATAGTGGAGCCATGTAAATAGCTCAATAACTTTTTGATTAGCTTATCTATACTTAATAGTACTTACTGGCATACATTAAAATACATGTGGGGAATTTTTTATTGTTTTAATGTATAGTGCCTGCATATTACGGAAGTGCTTTGGCGTTTGAAGTTCACAAAGCGCAATTTGAAGACAATAAAGATCAACTGCATTAGAAAGTTCAAGATTGATGTACAGTGAAGGACGTAAGTCCCGCAGCATAGAACAATGCAATTATGTTTGAAAATGCCTCTCAAACTGTTTGAGAGGCATCTTCAAATAATGTCATTTCCCTATGGTGCGTGAGTTTTGCCCTTCACTGTATGTATGCTCAAAAGAGCTTGAAAATGGTAAAGTATTTCATACCATCAAGATTAATTTATCCATATTTGCTGGTCCAGGTGATAAAATAAATCTACTACAAATATTTGATTGTAATAAAAATACAGTTTGAAATATTACAAAATGAAATGCATATAATATATTATATTAACAATTTCATAAGTCTTAAGTAAAGCTCTTATATTACGCATAAGATAATTTATATCACTTGATTCACAGGAAAGGATAACACATTTCTATTTTCAGTTTTTATTAGTTTTGAACATGCTTTTACAGAACTCTTTGCAAAAGAAACAGAAGCCACCACTGGGAAAATGTTGGAAAATAAAACAAAACAATATTTATTTGTTGTTGTATTTGAATTATTATTGGATATCCTTAGTCATGACTATGACTATAAGTTTAAATATATACTATATGAATTAATAATGCACTAGAAAATAAAACATGTCGAAGTAAGTAAAATTATGTGCCCTTGTAAAACGACTAATGTGTACAAAATTCTTTAGTGGCAACTATGATTGTTGTTATATTTAGTTTTTTAATACTTTTGCTTTTAAAGTAGCCAAAGCCCTTTGTATGATGGAACCTTAGTTTTATTTGAACAAAAAGTTTTATTATTAACTGAATCAGATTTAAATAGCCTTTCACTTATTATGAACTGATTTGACGTGACGGTTTAATTCACACAGAAATGGAAATCGTTTCTCGCATACCTCGCATTGAAATCGTTTTTCGCTATTATGAACGCTTTTGACATGAGTTTTGAAATTTGACCACTGTCCAAACCGTTTCTGACAAACGTCACATTGAAATGGCCTTTCAATGTTATGAACTGTTTTGACGTGACGGTTTAATCTATACAGAAATGGAAATCGTTTCTCACATACCTCACATTGAAATCGTTTTTCGTTATTATGAACTGTTTTGACATGAAAGGTTAATTTTGACATTCGTGCAAACCGTTTCTCGCATATGCCGCATTTAAATGGCCTTTCACCTTTATGAGTTGCATTGACATGAGCCCTTACACTTTGCACCGTTTTAAAAGTTTTCTCACATATATGACATTTAAGTGTCATTTCACCGCTACTGTGAGCTTCAATATGAATTTCTAATTCAGCTGGATAATTGAACCTTTGACTACACTTTCCGCATTTATAAGGCTCTTCTCCTGTAATCTCAGGGCATTCTACAATTTCAATTTCTGGACTTTCCACCAAATCGATTGATTGTTCCCCATCTTTAAATCCCGGAAATGTTGATGTCCCGGCAGTAGTGCATATATTATTGTAACCTAAAGAATAAAATAAAGTCAACATTTCTATTTTGATGGCCATTAACTTGCTATAACTGTTGGTAAAAGCCTGCAAGAGGGAAGCCATCGTTAAGAGAAGTACTGTTATTATTACGCTGTTTAACTTTGAAATAATCTTTAACAATCCAAACCTAGGAACCTCCAGAGGTTCCTAAGGAACCTCCAGAGGTTCCTAAGGAACCTCTGGATATTCCTTGGTGGAACTTCCACAGGTTCCTGAAGGACCTCTTGAGGTTCCCCTGCCACACGTCCGTCACGTGAGGAACCTCATGAGGTTCCTCAGGAACTCTTCCCATTCAAAAAAGTTCCTCAGGAACTTTTCCCATTTAAAAAAATTTCCTCAGGAACCTCCTGCAGTTCCTTGTAACCTCAGGGAGTTCCTCAGGAACCTGCTGAGGTTCCTTCAAAAAAAAGTTCCTCAGGAACCTCCTAAGGTTCCTTGGTCTGGACTGTTTAACCATACACTTCCAATACTTTTACTTTAATAAAAATGAAATACTTAGAGAGTCCTAATTTAATTGATACTATTATAGCATACTTATTCTAATTTTAGTATTACGGTAATCACATATTAATTGACTTTATTTTAGATTTATCCTATTGTGCGGAAATTCGGGGTCTATAGTTACCGATTTCCAAGGATTCACCACGGTCCTCTATTTTTGTATCCCACTTATGTATTTCAGTAGTCTGATTTATCTCTTCGTCGGCATCACTATCAATATCGGAAAACTCATCATCTGGATCGGGAGAGAGCGACACATATGGCGAAGATCCAACAATCCAGTCTTGGGAATTTTGAATGTTTTCCACTTTTACAACATCCTCTGCAAATGCTGTTTAAAAAGAGGCCAAAAAGAAACATGAATACCAATACTTGTACAGTTAGAAAAGTACATAGCATATGAAAGTAAAATATTACCTTCTCTATACTGAAACATTTAATAAGTTTTTATTCATCAATTTCACAAACCTTGGTGAACGTAAGATCTCACAGTTTTGTTTGCGTCGGAGTTGAAGTAAGTCTTAAATTTGTCTTCGGAACGTACTGACTCCACAACTTTATTCGTAATCATGTATTGGAAATTTTTAAACTCTTTTTCGAGTAGCATCATTTCTGCGAAAATCTTATTGACTTTTTCAATTAAGGCTGAACAGGATTCACAGCAATCAATCAAGAAATTGAGATCTCCATACTTCTGCAAGTTGGAGAATATGTTTTCGGGTATTCTCAGTATTTTCTTTAGTAAAAACGGCACATCCAGTTCGGTCCTCTGCACAGTGTCATTATCATTAGTGAGACCTGAAACCAATTAACAATTAATGATGAATTTAGAATCGTCAAATCAAGCTAACCTAAGTTACTCACGTTGAAGGTTCATCTCACCAATGATTATTTCCTCAGCCTTCTTCCCTTTTGTTCCTGGCAAACAATCCTTTAAACAAACGAGACATTTTGGTAATTCCATATGTAATTCCGGATTTTTAGTAGATTAAAATTCTAGTTATGTAGCCTGGACTAAACTGTCAATGTAAATAAAAGTAAAATAGAAGGATTATTTTCAAACTTGGAAGCCTGCCTGCTCATTACATTGTGTACGCAATGTTTAGGCGTCGTGTCCGTGAGGTCTGCAGGTTTCTGCGTTTCTAGGTTTGTGAGTCCTATAACTATACCGAAATGAGATTTGTTCAGTTTTTTAATCTACCATTAAAGTAAAATAGTAGCTTGCTCCAATCTGAATGTGGCATCAATCGGGTAGTCAAATGATTAGCTTCACTAAATTAACTACCCAGTACTAAGTTTGTAGTACATAGGCAAAGGAAGTCTCCCCTATTAATTATTTCGCATCTAAAGTATGTTACTGCATTCATGACGATAAAAAGGACGGAACTTAGCTCCGATTCACTAAAACCAATTGTATTTTATGCTAAACTACATTACGGTGTATTACCACTTAGGTAATCTGGCTTATTATAGTATATAAATTTCTTCTTTTATAACAAAGATAAGTACATTTCAAATTACGTATACGTTTTCAAAAATCATCTTTGGTACAAAACTAATAAAAATGGAACAACAGTACACGTAAAGAATTTATAAACAAGACATTGCTTCCAAATATTAATCACTTCGGCAGAGTTATGGTTTTCATCTTTATAATTCATTCAATTCATATCAGCATCCCCACAGTAATCGGAAAAGTTTACTCATTCCAGTATTCGACATAAATGTAAATGAATTACACAATGTAAATAAGCTTTGGTGTGCTTTACAGAAATTTTGACTCATAAATGTACGCATGACAAGAATAATGGCAAGTTTGAAGAGGATAGTGACATAATTCAGGAATAATACAGCACTCTCCAGTGAATTTGTCTTAAAAATCTGGAATTATGCATTTACATTGCATTTGCATACGTATTTTAGAACATGTTCTTTGTGGCTGCTCAATGTTACAAAACCCTTGTAGCAATACTCAGAAATTGTTTTTGTGTCGTATGAATTCTTTCATGCATCTTTAATGTTATAGCTGTCGTATATAATTTGCCACAAACTGTATGGATACTATGATACCCATTCAAACAATTTTGTCTGGCAAAACCCTTTCCACAAACATTGCACTTGAATGGTTTTTCATCTGAAAGAGTTCCTTCATTGACATTTCAAATGACTATTTTGCATATATCCTTTCCCCCTAATATTGCACTTAAATGGTCATTCTGCTACATGAAAACTTTCGTGTACTTCTAAATTCTTTTTGGTTGAACAACCTTTTCCACAAACACTACACATGAACTGCTTGACTTTTATATGAACTACTTCGTGATTTTTCAAATTGAAAGATTT
The DNA here is from genome assembly GCA_020352615.2 of Yoshiicerus persimilis. NCBI lineage: Eukaryota > Metazoa > Arthropoda > Collembola > Entomobryomorpha > Tomoceridae > Yoshiicerus > Yoshiicerus persimilis. The sequence continues at coordinate 104,096,894 of CM036940.2, forward strand.
CATAAATTTTCTTCCACAAGTTTCTTTTATGGTCATTTAAAACACTTAATCTTCCAAAATGTTTTCCACAAATATCACATTCGAAAGGTTTTTCGGGTGAATGAGTGATTTCGTGGGATTTCAATTGTCCAGAATTTGGAAAGCTTTTACCACAATTACTGCATTCAAAACTTTTTTCTCTGGTGTGCAATTTTTTGTGGCGTTGTAGACTAGTTTGTCTCGTATAACTTTTGCAAAAAATTTCTCTAGAGTCTAGTTTTTTCTCTAGAGTGTCAGATATTTCATTATCATTAAGTGATAAAACTCCGGCCAAGCAGTATCATTAGCCCGACCTTCGGTCGGTCTAATGAGACTGCTTTCCCTCCGTTCGCGACCGTTCTCTGACTGGGTAGCCGTTGGTGACTCCGGGCAGCAACCACATTAGCACGACCTGCGGTCGTGCCAATATGATTGATTGCCCTCCGTTATATAACCCGTTGGCGGACTTAGCATCCTGTAGTGGAAATAGCATTAGAGGATCAATATCCATCAATATTGTCTACTTTAGAAATTCGACATTGATTACAAGAGTAGAACAACAACGGACCAAAGATAAAGTATTTTGGGAAGCATATAAGGAAATTATGAAAAGAACATATTGAAACTATAAAAAGCATATATATTAATTATGTGAAGCATATATTGAAATTATGTGAAGCATATATGGAAATTTTGTGAAGCATATAGTGAAATTTTGAGAAGCAAATAAAGAAATTGTGAGAAGCAAATATTGAAATCATGAGAAGCAAATATTGAAATTTTGAGAAGCAAATGTTTAAATTTTGAGAAGCAAATATTGAAATTTTGAGAAGCAAATATTGAAATTTTGAGAAGCAAATATTGAAATTTTGAGAAGCAAATATTGAAATTTTGAGAAGCAAATATTGAAATTTTGAGAAGCAAACATTGAAATTTTGAGAAGCAAATATTGAAATTAAGAGAAGCAAATATTGAAATTTTGAGAAGCAAATATTGAAATTTTGAGAAGCAAATATTGAAATTTTGAGAAGCAAATATTGAAATTTTGAGAAGCAAATATTGAAATTTTGAGAAGCAAATATTGAAATTTTGAGAAGCAAATATTGAAATTAAGAGAAGCAAATATTGAAATTTTGAGAAGCAAATTTCAAAATATTGAGAAACAAATTCCAAATATTGAGAAGCATATTCCAAAATGCTGAGAAGCAAATTTCCGAATTTGTTTTGCAAATTTTGAAATTGTATGAAGCAAACTTTCAAATTTTGGAAAGCGGATTAAAATTTTGAATGCTATCCCGCTAACAAAGCAATGGAAGCAATTTTTAAGTTGAAATGTTCTCCTTTTTTGAAAGCAAATTTTAGCATAATTTATTGATTTTTATTACTTGTAAAACAGAAACGATATAAAATTCACGGAAAGGTTGGACCATATGGAAATTTATTTATGGGTGTGTCAAATTCCTTTATTATTGAAAGCGGGGAAATTAAAATTGTGACTAAAAGTTGAATTGACTATCTCCTCGGCTTTCTGACAAATAGCTAATTTTGAGAAAATCTTTGGTGCGATTTTCCTGGCCAACGAACTTAACCTGTGACTTGGGCCAATTCGTTCAAATCCGGGGTAAAATTTTTTTCATTAAAATTTACGAAAGTTAGAGTGCGTACACACACACACACACACACAGATAGACAAACCCGTTCTATAAGCCCTTGGTCGGGCTAAAACCGTTTTGTCGGAAGAGACAGATTCTTCTAACTGTGAATCATTACTTGGACTTAATACTTGTGATTCTAAATTTTCTAAAATTGGTGAATTCTTCAAGGAAATATTGCACTCAGAAGAATGTTCATAAATTTCAATTTTTGGATGAAGCTTTAGGTAGTGCTCGTCAGATATTTGCAGGAGTTCACTTTTGCATTCTTTTGAATTGGGAAGACCCAATATGTAATCCCTAAACAATTCAAATATAGTTTACGTAATATACTGCACACATATTTTGGCAGTATGTAAAAAAGAACAGAGGTCGCCTACTTTACAAATTTACGGTACTAAACTTAAGCATTACTAATTATGCTACCCTAAACTCAACACAAACAAACAAACACAACACAGGAAATGCAGTAACGAAATAGGGAAGCAGCTCAGTACAAAATAAAAAACTAAATGAAGAATGACTTTACTATAGCGAATAATTCCTGTCACTGGTAGCAGAAATTTGAATTCTCAAAACTGCTTTGTGTAATACAAGAACAGATTATTTCCAATGCATATTAAAATAGGCTATTTATATTTTTAATTTATAAAATCCTTTAATTTTTTAATCTATAAATTTTAAGCCTTCAATAAACTACCTAAGAAGGTACGGTTTAAGACAACTATACTAGGAACATAACATGATTCCAGCCTTGAATAATACTATAATTGTTAAAAATTACACTCTTGTTTTGGCCGAAGCCTACCTGATTACTGATCATATACTGAACCAAACAGTTGTTAGTTATTTGTGGCTGAGCTATCGAGGGATGTGCATTGATATTGTGGTCTTTAGCACTGTAGAGAAGTTTACCAGTCACCGCATCATAGGGCAATAACATTAAGGACGGTATTTGAAAATGCCTCTCAAACGGTTTGAGAGGTATTTTCAAACATTACAGGCATTTTCCTATGCTGCGTGACTTAGGCCCTTCACTGTACATCAATCCTGAACTTTCTAATGCCGTTGATCTTTAATTATCTTCAAATTACGCTTTGTGAACTTCAAACGCTAAAGCATTCCCGTAATACGCAGGCACTCTACATTAAAACAATAAAAAAATTCGCCACATGTATTATTTTACAAAATTTGATACAAGTATACAATGAAAATATTGGTATATTAAAATTGACAGATAGAAAACAAGTGAAACAATTTGTTTATGTACCCAACTTATCGTGTACCCGTGTACATTAATATCCTTATATAATGAATAACTGTACAATGTGTAAATTCAATTCTAATAAGAAGTGTACCCAATGATTTAAGTTACTAAGTACCTAAGATTCCAATTACTTACTATGTAACCTGTGTTACTTACTTCAAATCCCATGTAAATCCAAACCGTGTCCCTAAATTGTTCTATTTTACATCATATAAAAGATATCAGATAGAAAACATTAGTACAGGTTTTGAATTGAAATGATTCAGCCATTTTGGCGTCAAGATCTACAACACTAAGTTTTTCCTCAGAATTTACCTTAAAGTTAAATAACGTTTACGTATTTTTATCCTATGTGCTTGGCACTTCATCTACACAATTATTTTCCATTTCTTGGGGATGATAATCAGATATGTCAAGCTGATCAAGTTGCAGTTTTAGTACTTTGAAAGAAGTACGTTGTTTTGGATCTTCGTGCCAACACTGGCAAAGTATTCCATATCTGAGGATAAAAATATAGTGACTTTAACAAACAGTGATTATGCATAATTCATATGGTTTAAGAACATTATACGTATTTACAGTTCATCTGAGCCGCATTTTGGTTTCTGCATTCTCATTCCATTTTCCAATTCTTTTACAAAGTCCGATGTCCACATAAAGCCTGGATAAGGTATTTCTCCTAAGCTGTAAATTTCCCAAATAGTAACTCCGAAGGCCCACACGTCAGAGGCAGGAGAAAATGTCATATATTTTAAGGACTCCATGGCCAACCAACGCCAGGGTAGAGGTTCCTTTATTTCATATTAAATATTGCAATTAGGATTATTATAAAAATAACAATTTATAATTACAACTGGATATCTACCTGTTCCTTCTTGATGTAATCATGATATTCATAAAGTTGTCTGGATAAACCAAAATCTGTTATCTTCACGTTGAGGTTATCATCAAGAAGAACATTACGTGTTGCTAGATCTCCATGGATTACCTGAAAGACAAATAATTAATAATGGCATGGCTTCAAATGGAACTTCTAGAGGAAAATGAAACAACCTGCTTGGAAACTAGATAATCCATTCCGTTTACAATTTGCTTTGACCATTGTAAAAAATCGTGTTGAGTTAAAGTACTTCTATTTGTGTATTCTACTTTTCCAACTCTTTCATTGACATATTCATTTCTAAAAATTTGAAAAACCGTGAAATATTTAATGAATGGCACGCAATTTCAATAAAAATGGAATGCTCAAGTTTTTTTGTTTTAGTGCATAGATTGTTTATGTTTGTCATGTGTGTAAAAATCCCCGGCTAAGCATAATAATTCGATTGCAATAACTGTAATGTCTACTTTTCCTGAATGTATTTTATTTTAGTAACCTAAAGGCATCTTTATTATTTCTCAGATAGCTTTGCAAATTTCCCCGGGAAACGTATTCCACAAACAGGTAAACAATTCCTGCAATTGTAAAATGTTGCCATGGTTTTAAATATTTCAAATATTAGTTTTATAACGTTGTTCATGTAAGAGTAATACCTTTATTTAAATCTTTTGTGTAAGCTCCGACTATTTGCACCAAGTTTGGATGACTTCCAAGATAGATCATAATCTTCAATTCAGAAAGCAATGCTTTCAGGTACTGTTTCTCTGCATTCTTTAGAGTTGTCTTTACCGCAACAGTTTTGTGGTCCACTTCACCCAACATTACAATTCCAAATGCTCCAATACCAAGTACTCTGTTTTCATCTTCCCAAAAGAAATAATAATATAATCATTATGCAGGGTGTCTATTTGGAAAATTTATGGGAAATTGAGATAACATCGAATTTACGCAAACAAGGCCTCACGAGCATTTTGGTTTAAAATTGTTGGCGTCGACATTTCGAACAAATGCTCATGAGGTCTTGTTTGGTGCAAATCCTGTGTAATCTCACTTTACCGCAAAAAATGTAAAGGGGAATGAACTTTTTCTATGTGATTTCTCTAAATAGAGAACATGTATATTAATATAAGAATTTTTAGTCCATTAATTTAATTTTCTGACCGACAGCAAATCTGCCAGGAGCGACTTCATATTCAGTTCTATAAGAAGCCATTGAAGCGAATCCATGCGCATACTTTTCATCCCCATCAGGTATCTGCTCTTTCTTCATACCTTTCAAGAATTCATTAATCTCTTCTTGTGTCAACCCGGTCTGCTCAATACAAATTTCATAAAATTTTGATTCTGTAATTCTAAAATGTGCTTGTAAATATTTTTAACCTTCACTGGGCGGAAGCACTTAATGTAGACGGCTATAGCAATGGCATTTAGAAAAATTACGATCAGAGGAATGACAACAACCAATGGATCTGTGTTACAAGGAATTTTTATTTTATAAAATCCTGAAATGATTTTAAAATTGGAAAGGAATTTAATCGGGGTATACCAAAGTTGGCAGTGGTCACATTAATTATAAAATCCTGACGAGTTTCTTTTCCGTTATTAGCCACACATGTGTACGTCCCAGCGTTGCTGCTATTAATTTCATCAAATATTATAACCGTTCCATTTCCAGAATGCAGACTAGCAAGTCTCTGCAACAATAACGCAATTCTAATGGTTAGCTTCTTTCATTTACTAAAATGTGTATCAAATCTACCCTTCAATTTGAAAATATTTTCTTACAATTCCATCTTTTTCAAAATAGACATTAGGTTTTGGATTCCCCCAAGCCGTACATTCTAAAGTTGTTCCCTTTGAACCGCTTTGTAAATTTCTAGTCGTTTCTACCTGATTTATAACTGGTTTTTCAATGTCTAAAACATTTTAAAGATTCAGTTTAAAGAATTAGTCAGTTTCATTTGCTGTCATTATTAGCTAAATAAAACCTTGTAATTCAACGTTGATGGAAGTTTCAATCCACTGTTCAGAATTCCAAAACGATGCTGTGCAAATGACTTTGTTGACGTCCATGCTGAGATTTGCATTCCAGGTAAAAGTATCAACGACTATGTCGTAGTCAATTTTTTCTATTTAAACAATTACATGAATCGCAATGAGTTCATTGCTTTTCCTTTAAACTGACGTAAGTAATCTTAAGTTAGCGAAATGCAATGTAAATGACATCAACCTTGGACTCTCGTTCCATTTTGGTTTTCCGTGTACCACACGATCGGCCTAAACACAACTACTGTAAGTATTTTGCATGTAAAAGAAGTAATAGTTCCAGCATACAAGGGAAGAGATGTGTTCAAAATATTTACGCCAAAATAAGTAATTGCATCTGCAGCGAGTAAATCATATTTCATCCAATCTTAAATCGTAAGGTTAAAAAAGTAAATTTTAGTAAAATTTATTTTGTTAATAAAATTTAACTCTCGATTAGGTATTGCATGCAGATTTAAAATAGTTACCCAATGAATAAGCACTACTAACAGCAAGACCCCGAATTGTCGTTCCAGCAGCGGCTATCTTTTCTGAGTAACCCGTAGTGCAGTATAAAGCTACTGTTGTAAAAGTTTGTCCAACTTGCTGCTTTATAATGTGTGAGGGAGCGGTGTTCTCTGATAAGTTACCGAGGGAAATGTTTAACATTCGGGCAGTGTAACTTCGGTTGACGAATTTCTACAAGGTCCAACCCAAGTGATGTAAAAATATAATACGACAGCAACATAAAGAATGGGCTGCTATATAACGGGTGATAAAAATAATCAGCTTGACAAAGTCAATTCACCATAATAATAATCAGTTTTTCATTAAAATATTATTTTGCCATACAAATCGTCACTCAATACATAACTTCACAAGGGAAAATGAATCTACCCAATAAAGGGACATTTTCACTTAGTAAACAATTGTTCATACTAGGTATATTCCATTTGACAAATCTGTACACTAGAAAAGGAAGACTTATAAAATATTTTTTGAGTGTATGATAAACTAACATTTCTATGATAAACCGATTATTACCACGGTAAATTCCCGAATTTTGTTTATGACAAACCGATTATTTTTATTACGGAATAAAAAACTTCCCTAAAAATAGTGTTTTATATTTCAAAATTATTAAGTATGATAAAATTCAAATATATCTTACTGGGTGAACAAATTGCTGAACAAGTCGCGCATGTGCGAAATTATACATTGAAACCGAAATAAGTTGGAACTTCGAACGATCCACAGGATCAGTTGGGCTTTTCGTTTTGCAGAACGGTTTTACGTATTTTATATAACTACCCTCCTTAATGGGCTCTAGGGAAACTTCAAGATTATCTCCATTTTGAAAATTAAAACCCTCTAATCCGAAAATATTATCTGCATAGAAATGAAAATGCACTACTTATTGAAGAGAAAATTTTACAAATTAGAGGGGGACTAAATCATGTATTAAATTACCAGGTATTTCCGTGGAATTAGCATTGAATTCCAAATTGATTCTATCCGCAATTAGTCCATTGTGTTTTAAAACGCATTCATAATTCCCATAAAAATCCCCACTTTCGCTTCCATTGGATTTAATAATAAAGCCATCAATGGGACTTCTGACAATATTGACATTGGATCGAAAAACTGAAGAAGGAAACTTTGTCAGTTCCACATCCGAGTCAAAATGTGAAGGAATGCATGGAATGATGAAGTTATTTCCCAAAAACCTGGGAACCGTTTTCTGGTTTCTTAGAAATGAAGGCTTTGCACCATCTGCCAAATTTAAAAACAAGTTCCATAAATCATTTATCTTTTATTATTCATTTTAATAAATATTTACTAAGCGTTTTAACCTTCAATGAATATGTAAAATGAACTTCCAAGACTCTTGTTATACATTCCGTGAAATTCAAAGTTTCCAGTACGGGAATAATCGTGAACCGTTTGAGGAGGAATAAATTCTTCTGGTTTCTCCAAATGACTGTTCTCCACATTACTATAAAACTCAAATAATTCTTGAACACTGTAGATTTTCACTTCCACAGAAAAATTTTGGTTTAACTTCTCGCTATTTGGTTGGACTCCTTTGTACCAGTCAATCATCATGGCTTCTGTTGGCTGTCAAATATATTTACTCGCTAAAATTGCCTTATTCATATTCATTTTGATGAAATAACGATAACATAATTTATGTTAAAACAAATACTCACTTGAATTCCATAATAACGGAAATCAATTGGAAATGATGCTGTGCATATAATTTTAAGCACTCTAAATTCGCCTATAATTCTCAGTGCAGACGGTGACAAATTGGTATCCTGAATACATTCTAGTTTCACTTCATCTGTTGCATTGGCAGATATTAAAAAAATACACTCGGGATAATCAGGGTCAGCAAAATTCGGTGGAAAACATTCACTAGAGTTGGACAGCTCTTTAAAAAGTTCAGTTCCCAATACACTTGATAATGCTTGTATTGTTGTCAAGAATAAAAGGAAAATTTGTTCCATAATTAAATTCGATTTGCAAAATGACTGGCTGAATAAACTAGCAGAACTGCAGGAAGCCAGACGATAAATAAACGTGAAGCAGGAAACTTTTTGTCCTAAATAGTAATGCTTTAAATAAACAAAATGCATTCTCAACGTTTTTTTTTGAGTCGTAAAATGATATTATGGATTTCGTTATATAGTAAAAGTAAAGGTGGTATGTTATAAGGAGGTAAAAAGTAACGGTCGTACTGAAAAAGTTCTGATGATGGCGTTCTGTACAGGGTATAAAATAACTAAAGTACCCCCCTGTACAGGAAGAACTGAAAGTAGCACAGCAAAACTAATTACACCAATCGAAAGCCAGTACAAAGTTACATTGAAATCCAAGTTTTCATCAAAATCGGTTAAAGTTGAGTTGGCTAAATAATTCGGTAAAAAATAAAAGTACAAAAAAGTGCCCGGTTTTTAAGAATTCGGAGTTTTCCTGGGCGCAAAAAAAGTTTTCTTGAAATAATATTTTCATAGCTGCAATGCATGTTATTTTAGTGATTTTTCCTGAATTTTTCATAATAATCGAACAAGGTTGAGTTTTCCACTTTCCTGGAATTTTCTGCAATTATCTTGAATCTTAATGGGAACTCCAGAAAAGTTGAAAATTCAACCTTGTTTCATAATTATGAAAAATTTAGGAAAAATCACTAAAATAACATGCATTGCAGCCATGAAAATATTATTTCAAAAAACTTTTTTTGCCCCCAGGAAAACTCCGAATTCTCAAAAACCGGGCACTTTTTTGTACTTTTATTTTTTACCGAATTATTTAGCCAACTTAACTTTAACCGATTTTGATGAAAACTAGGATTTCAATTTGTACTGGCTTTCGATTGGTGTAATTAGTTTTGCTGTGCTTTTTTCAGTTCTTCCTGTACAGGGGGCTACTTTAGTTGTTTTATACCCTGTACATAATAATACTGAGAAAGGAAGACTGCTATTGTAGAAGACCTTGGTCGGAAATTCATAATGTGTTTACAGAGAGCTTTTTTATCCTTGTGTGAGCCATGTAACCTGAAGATGATAGGAATGTTAAAATATAATGTTGTTAAGCATATAGTCACAATAATCAGCAGTCAATTCGATTCACGCTGTCATGTTTCAAAACAGCAAACGTTGTACGGCTTTCGCCGGACCAAAGTCTTCATGTAAGGCTTATATTTGGTACACCTATGGTCACCAGCCAGCAGCATCATGACTGCATTATTAATTATATATACAATTATTCAATTAAGTTGTGCATTAAAATCTGTAGATAGGGGAAATGATTCAGTTTTTGATAATACCGGTACTGTATTATCGAAATTGCAAGACCTAAGTATCATATGACACACGGCCAATGACCTTTACATCCCATTATTTATTATCTGTGATTTTCCAACATTATTACAATATTACAATTACAATATTTCAATATTTGTTTTTTTTTCATTTTCATGTCTAGAAAGATATTCTTTGTGATAGAAAGCATTTAAACATGTTTCGAATTTAAATGATTTAGCAATTTTGGCGATCAATGTCTACAGCACTGGTTTTTTCCAGAATTGACCTTAAATTTGAATAAAGTTTACGTATTTTTATCCGATGAGCTTCGCACCTCAACTACATAACCATTTTCCATTTCTTGGGAATTACAATCAGATGCACCAAGCTCATCAAATTGTAGTTTTAATTCTTTGAAAGAAGGACGTTGTTTTGGATCTTCGTGCCAACACTGGCAAAGTATTGCATATCTGCGGATAAATGTATACTGGCTATAACAAACAGTATTTATACATAATTCATATAGTTTAAGAACATAATTCGTATTTACAGTTCATCTGAGCCGTATTTCGGTTTTTTCATTCTCATTCCATTTTCCAATTCCTTTACAAAGTCCGAGGTCCACATATAGCCTGGATAAGGTATTTCTCCTACGCTGTAAATTTCCCAAATAGTAACTCCAAATGCCCATACATCAGAAGCAGGAGAAAATGTCATATATTTCAAGGACTCCATGGCCAACCAACGCCAGGGTAGAGGTTCCTTTATTTCGTAGTAAAGATTGCATTTAGTATTGTACAAATGATAAAATATAATTACAAAGGAAAATTACAAAGGGACCTGTTCCTTCTTGATATAATCCTTATATTCATAAAGTTGTCTCGATAAACCGAAATCAGTTATCTTTACGTTGAGGTTATCATCAAGAAGCACATTGCGTGTTGCTAGATCCCCATGGATAACCTGAAAAACAGATAATTAATAATGACATGGCCTCAAATGGGACTCCTAAAGGAAAATGAAGCAACCTGCTTGGAAACTAGATATTCCATTCCGTTTACAATTTGTTTTGACCACTGTAGAAAATCGTTTTGAGTTAAAGAACTTGTATTTGTGTATTCGCTTTTTCCAACGCTTTCATTGACATATTCATTTCTGAAAATTTGAAAAAACGTAAAATACTTTATGAATGGCACTCAATTTCAATAAAAACGAGATTTAGTTGTTTTTGGTTTTAGTGCTTAAGTTGTTTAGGTTTGTTATGTGTGTAAAAATCCCAGGCCAAGTTTAATAATTCGACTTAATTACAATAATTACAATCTGTACTCAATTTCTGAATATACTACCTTATTAATATAGGGACATCTTTATTACTTCTCAGATAGCTTTGCAAATTTCCCCGGGAAACGTATTCGACAAACAGGTAAACAATTCCTACAATTGTAAAATGTTATTCATGGCTTTAAATATTTCAAATATTAGTTTTATAACGTTATTCATGTAAGGCTAGTACCTTTATTTAAATCTTTTGTGTAAGCCCCGACGATTTGCACCAAGTTTGGGTGACTTCCAAGATAGATCATAATCTTCAATTCAGACAGCAATGCTTTCAGGTACTGTTTCTCTGCATTCTGTTGAGTTGTCTTTACTGCAACGGTTTTGTGGTCCACTTCACCCAACATTACAATTCCAAACGCTCCACTACCAAGTATTTTGTTTTCATCTACCCGAAGGAAATAATTATTAAGCTGGGTGTATTTCGAATGTTCACATCGCATAAATTTCTTCATTAAATTTTTCTTTGAGAAATTGAGATAACATCGTATTTACGCAAAATAAGACCTCAATAGCATTTTTGAAACAAAATAAAATTGTGCTTTTGACATTTTGATTTCTGAACACTTTTTTAACAATCCAGTGTAATCTCACTTTCTCGCAAAAAAATGTTAAGGGGAAGAATTTTTGCTGTGTGATTTCTCCAAATAGACAACTAGTGTATTAGTATCCATCTAGTAAATTTAAATCAATTAATTTAGTTTTCTGACCGACAACAAATCTGCCAGGAGCGACTTCATATTCAGTTTTATAAGAAGTCGTTGAAGCGAATCCATGCGCATACTGTTCATCCCCTTCAGGTATCTGCTCTTTATTTATACCTTTCAAGAAATCATTAATCTCTTCGTGTGACAACCCGGTCTGTTCAAAAGAAATGCAATAAAATTTTGATTATGTAATTCTAAAATAGTATTTTATAATAATATAATATATAATATTATAATATTTATAATAACAAATATTTAATATTTCTTTTACCTTCACTCGGCGGAAGAACTTGATATAGACCGCAAAAGCAATGGCATTAAGAAGAAATACGATCAGAGGAATGACAACAACCAATGGATCTGTTGGATAAGATATTGTTATTTTATGAAATCAGTAAATGATTTTAAAATTACAAATGAATTTACTCGGGGTGTACCAAAGTCGGCAGTGGTCACATTTATTATGAAATCCTGACGGGTTTCTTTTCCGTTACTAGCCACGCATGTGTAAGTCCCAGCGTTGCTGCTATCAATTTCATCAAAAATTATAACCGTTCCATTTCCAGAAGGCAGACTAGCAAGTCTCTGCAACAATAACACATTTTTAATGGTTAGCTTCTTTTGCTTACTAAAATGTGTACCAATTAAATTTTTCAAATTAAAAATGTTGTCTTACAAGTCCATCTTTTTCAAAGTAAACTTTTGGTTTCGGATTCCCCCAAGCCGTACATTCTAAAGTTGTTCCCTTTGAACCGCTTTGGATATTTCTAGTAGTCTCTACGTGATTTATAACCGGTTTTTCAATGTCTAAAGCATTTTAAAGAATCAGTTAAAAGAATTTGTTATTTTCCTTTAATGTCACTACGAGCTAAATAAAACCTTGCAATTCAACGTTGATGGATGTTTCAACCCACTGTTCAGTATTCCAATACGATGCTGAACAAATGACTTTGTTGACATCCAAGCTGAGATTTGCATTCCAAGTAAAAGTGGCATTCACTAAGTCGTAGTCAATTTTTTCTATTTAAACAATTACATTAATCGCAATTAATTCATTACTTTTCCTTAAATCTGACGTAAGTAATATTTCCTGAAATTATTTATGTAAATGACATTAACCTTGGACTCTCGTTCCATTTTGGTTTTCCGTGTACCACACGATCGGCCTAATGACAACTGGAGTTAGTATTTTGCATATAAAAGAAGTAATAAATCCAGTATACAAGGGAAGAGATGTGTTCAAAATATCGACACCAAAGAAATTAATGCCATCTCCAGACAGTAAATCATATTCCATCCAATCTTAAATGTTAATGTAGAGAAGGAGTATTTTAGGAAAACTTATTTTGCTAATGAAATTTTACTGTTGAGTATGTATTGTATGGAAAATTCAATATAAATACCCAATGAATAAACCACGTTAACTGCCAGTCCACGAATTGTCGATCCAGCAGTAGCCAACTTTTCTGAGTAACCCGTAGTGCAGTATAAAGCTATTGTTGTAACAGTTTGTCCAACTGACTGCTTTATAATGTGATCGAGAGAGGCGGACTCTGATGTGTTACCGTGCGAAATGTTTAACATTCGGGCTGTGTAACTTCGGTTGAAAAATGTCTGCAAGATCCAACCCGATAATACAATTAAGTGATTTAAAAATTATATCGGTTAATTTATGATCCCAAATTCCCTTAGTGAATCCAGTAGATAATATTATGAGAAATGAAAAAGCGGGAAATTTTCCTGGCTCTGGCAACCAAAAGGTTTTCTCACAAGGAATCTGCAAGCTTTTCCCAAGGAAATTACTCCATAGAGATTCAAAGCCTGAATGAATCTCTCGGGGAAAATCACCCGCTTAAATACCCCCGAAAAATTGGTTTTGTGTGCAAATCCCAATAGGTTTAAGGTAAATCTTAAAGTAATTAAAAATAAAGTTCAAATAATTCTTACTGGGTGAGCAAATTGCTGAACAAGTCGCGCATGTGCGAAATTATGCATGGGAAGTGAAATAAGTTGGAACTTCGAGGGATCCACAGGATCAGTTGGGCTTTTCGTTTTGCAGAACGGTTTTACGGATTTTATAAAATTGCCTTCTTTAATCGGCTCTACGGAAACTTCAAGATTATCTCCATTTTCAAAATTGAAATTCTCCAATCCGAATAACTTATCTGTTGAGAAATGAAAATGCACTTTTTATTGAAGAGGAAATGGTAAAAATTCGAAGGAGACTAAATCAAGTTTTATGTTACCTGGTATTTCCGTGGTATTAGCATTGAATTCCAAATTGATTCTATCCACAGTTAGTCCTTTGTGTTTTAAAATGCATTCATAATTCCCATAAAAGTCCCCACTTTCTCTTCCATTAGATTTAATAATAAAACCATTAATGGCATTTCTTTCAACATTCACATTGGATCGATTGACTGAAGAAGGAACCTTTGTCAGTTCAACAACCGAGTGAAAATGTGAAGGGACGCATGGAATGATCAAGTCATTTCCCAAAAACCTGGGAACTGTTTTCTGGTTTCTTAGAAATGAAGGGTTTGCATCATCTGCCAAATTAAAAACAAGTTCAAAAAATTATATATGTATTATTTTTCGTGTTCACGAATATTTGCCAAAGTTTTAACCTTCTAGGAATATGTAAAAAGAAGTTCCAAGACTCTTGTTGTACATTCCCTGAAATTCAAAGTTTCCTGTACGGGAGTAATTGTGAATCGTTTGAGGAGGAACAAATGTTTCTGGTTTCTCCAAATGACTATTCTCCACATTACTATAAAACTCAAACAGTTCTTTAACACTGTAGATTTTCACTTCTACAGAAAAATTTTGGTTTATCTTCTCGCTGTTTGGTTGGACTCCTTTGTACCAGTCAATCAACATGGCTTCTGTTGGCTGTCAAATGAATTTACTGGTTAAAATACGTATTCATATTAATTTTGATAAAATAACAATAACATAATTTATCTTAACACTTGAATGCTCAAGTGATACTCACTTGAATTCCATAATAACGGAAATCAATTGGAAATGATGCTGTGCATATTATTTTAAGAATCCTAAATTGTCCAATAATTCTCAGTGCAGAGGGTGACAAATCGGAATCCTGAATACATTCTAGTTTCACTTCATTTATTGCATTGGCAGATATTAAAAAACTACACTCGGGATAATCAGGGTCAGCAACATTCGGTGGAAAACACTCACTAGAGTTGGACAGCTCTTTAAAAAGTTCAGTTCCCAATACACTTGATAAAGTTTGTATTATTGTCAAGAATAAAAGGAAAAGTTTTTCCATAATTATATTCGACTTATTTGGAGAATTAATAAGTAGAAACGGCTGGATGCTAAAATATAAATGAACGTAAAGGAGGAAACTTTTTATCTTAAATAATACTGCCTTACATAAACAATTTGTATGTTTATTGAGTCGTAAAATGATTATATGGATTTGGTTATATAGCAAAAGTAAAGGGAGTAAAATATAAGGGGGTAAAAAGTTACGGTCGCTTTAAAAATGTTGTGACACCTTAGGAAATACCGATTTAATTGTTAAAGAATTGTTTTCCGGATGGCAAAGTTATTGGAGCACAAGAGGATTTATATGGATACATAATAATTTGTATTTATACATAATAATACTGGAAAAGGAAAACTTGATATTTTAGATGACTTTGGTAGGATATTCATAATGTGGTTAGGGAGAGCCTTTTTATCCTTATTTGGGCCATGTAAACTGAAAAGGATACTGTAATCCTCCAATGTTAGGCTTTTCCATAATTTTAGATGGGAAATGATTAGGAATTGCTAGCTATATAAAAAAGTGTTACCATTGTTGGGCCTTCTGCGGCTCAAATTAATTAACTGAAATAATTGCGCAATTTCCTCTGTTGGCCCTTTGCTGGTTTTAGTTTGACGTGTCACATTTCTCACGTTAGCAAATGATGGCCATATTTTACTAAAAAGCGTGCTACGGTTTAAGTTTGCCAAGTGAACGGCAAACTGCCGCGATTTGCCACTAATAGTGTTTTCGGGGAATATAGTTCTTAGCCTCCGACAAGCGGTTCTGTCGCTAAATAAGAGTACGAGCATGCTTCTGATTTTCTAACTAGAATAGTAGTCGTTGAATAAGGTTATTTGGTACATTAGTACATAATAACTATGGGTACTAAAATTTATTTATGAACCCGTTCATTGAAGATGGTAAACTATTACAAAATAATACCGAAGTATTTACACATTATCATCCTTTATTATCTGTAATTTGCCATCCAATTCTGTTACATTATTATATCAATACTACAATACCAATACAATATTACAATTACCTATTTGAATGGTTGTTTTTGATTTTCGCAAAAATTTGAGTACAAATTAAGCAAGAGTTTACATCGAGATCTCAGCAATCTATGGACACGCACATAGTTTTATCTACTTTATAGTTTTAAATAGTGATTTAGGCGCCCAGACCATTTTCATTAAGTCTTTCTTCAGAATTAGCCGATTCTAACACCGCATATACCAAATTATTTTCCATTTCTTCGGGATGATTATCAGATACGCCAAGCTGACCAAGTTGCCGTTTTAGTACTTTGAAAGAAGGGCGCTGTTTTGGATCTTCGTGCCAACACTGGCAAAGTATTGCATATCTGCGGGTAAAGGTATACCGACTATAACAAACAGTGCTTATGCATAATTCATATGGTTTTAGAACATTATGCGTATTTACAGTTCATCTGAGCCGTATTTTGGTTTTTTCATTCTCATTCCATTTTCCAATTCTTTTACAAAATCCGATGTCCACATATAGCCTGGATAAGGTATTTCTCCTACGCTGTAAATTTCCCAAATAGTAACTCCGAAAGCCCACACATCAGAGGCAGGAGAAAATGTCATATATTTTAAGGACTCCAGGGCCAACCAACGCCACGGTAAAGGTTCCTTTATTTCGTATTAAAGATTTCAGTCAGTATTATATAAATGATAAAGTATAATTACAAAGGGATATCTACCTGTTCCTTCTTGATATAATCCTTATATTCATAAAGTTGTCTCGATAAACCAAAATCTGTTATCTTTACGTTGAGGTTATCATCAAGTAGCACATTGCGTGTTGCTAAATCCCCATGGATAATCTGAAAGACAGATAATTCATAATGACATGGCTTGAAATGGAACTCTTAGAGAAAAATGAAACAACCTGCTTGGAAACTAGATAATCCATTCCGTTTACAATTTGCCTTGACCACTGTAGAAAACTTTGTTCAGTTAAAGGAGCTATGTTTTCGTATTCCAATTTTCGAGCCCTATCATTGACATATCCATTTCTGAAATTTTGAAAAACTGTAAAATACTTAATAAAGGGCAAATGGGATTTAATGTTCTTGGTTTTAGTGTATAAATTCTTAGAAATAAATAAGTTTCTTGTGTGCAATAATCCCCTTCCAAGTATAATAATTCGACTCAATTTCAAAAATTACAATATGTACTCAATTCCCTGTATATATTACCTTAGTAACCTAGGAACATCTTTATTATTTCTCAGATAGCTTTGCAAATTTCCCCGGGAAACGTATTCCACAAATAGGTAAACAATTCCTACAATTGTAAATGTTATCCATGGTTTAAGTACTTCAAACTTTAGTTTTATATGTTATTCATGTAAGAGAATTACCTTTATTCAAATCTTTTGTGTAAGCCCCGACTATTTGCACCAAGTTTGGATGACTTCCAAGATAGATCATAATCTTCAATTCAGAAAGCAATGCTTTCAGGTACTGTTTCTCTGCATTCTTTTGAGTTGTCTTTACTGCAACAGTTTTGTGGTCCACCTCACCCAACCTTACAATTCCAAATGCTCCACTACCAAGTACTCTGTTTTCATCTACCCAACAGAAATAATCATTATGTAGGTTGTCCATTGGGAAAGCTCACATCAAAAATATCCTCCGTAAATATTGTTTTGGTAAATTGAGATTACATCGGATTTACGTAAAACAGGACAAGAGGAGCATTTTTGAAAAAAATTTAAATTGTTGGTTTTGACATTTTGAATTGTGTACAATGTTTTAGCAATTACTCCTGAGGTCTTGCTTGGTGCATATTCAGTGTAATCTTACTTTCTCACAAAAAAATATAAAGAGGGAAGAATTTTTGTTGTGATTTCTCAACAAATACAAAACCTGTATTTTATTATAAGAAATTTAAATCCATTAATTTGGTTTTCTCACCGACAACAAATCTGCCAGGAGCAACTTCATATTCAGTTCTATAAGAAGCCATTGAAGCGAATCCATGCGCGTACTTTTTATCCCCATCCGGTATCTGCTCTTTCTTCACACCTTTCAAGAATTCATTAATCTCTTGTTGTGTCAAGCCGGTCTGCTCAATACAAAAGTAATCAAATTTTCGTTATGTAATTCTAAAATATTTTATAATTTTCTTTCACCTTCACTGGACGGAAGAACTTAATATAGACAGCAAACGCAATGGCATTAAGAAGAAATACAATCAGAGGAATGACAACAACCAATGGATCTGTTTTAAAAGGATTTTTTATTTTATGAATCCAGTAAATGATTTTAAAATTGCAAATGAATCCAGTAAATGATTTTAAAATTGCAAATGAATCCAGTAAATGATTTTAAAATTGCAAATGAATCCAGTAAATGATTTTAAAATTGCAAATGACAAAGAATTCAATCGGGGTGTACCAAAGTGGGCAGTGGTCACATAAATTATAAAATCCTGGCGGGTTTCTTTTCCGTTATTAGCCACACATGTGTACGTTCCAGCGTTGCTGCTATCAATTTCATCAAATATTATAACCGTTCCATTTCCAGAAGGCAGACTAGGAAGTCTCTGCAACAATAACACATTTCTAATGGTTAACTTCTTTTATTTACTAAAATGTGTGCCTAATCTAGACTTAAAATTGAAGATCTTTTCTTACAAGTCCATCTTTTTCAAAGTAGACATTTGGTTTTGGATTTCCCCAAGCGGTACATTCTAAAGTTGTTCCTTTTGAACCGCTTTGGATATTTCTTGTGGTTTCTACGTGATTTATAACCGGTTTTTCAATGTCTGCAACATTTTAAAGACTCTTTTAAAATAATTAGTTATTTTCCTTTATTGTTATAACGAGCAAAATATAACCTTGCAATTTAACGTTGATGGATTTTTCAATCCATTGTTCGGAATTCCAAAACGATGCTGCACAAATGACTTTGTTGACGTCCATGCTGAGGTTTGCATTCCAGGTAAAAGTGTCACCAATTAAGTCGTAGTCAATTTTTTCTATTTAAACAATTATGTTAATCGCAATGAGTTCATCACTTTTTTTTAAAACTGACGTGAGAGAATTTTTCTGAAAATGCATTTAAATGACATTAACCTTGGACTCTCGTTCCATTATAGTTTTCCGTGTACCACACTATCGGCTTGGACAAAATGTGAGGAAGTATTTGGCATGCTAAAGAAGTAATAGTTCCAGCATACAAGGAAATAGATTTGTTCAAAATATTTATGTCAAAGTAATTAACTCCATCGGCAGCGTGTATGTCAAATTTCGTCCAATCTTAAATGTTAAGGGGAGAAAGGTAAATTTTAGTAAAATTTATTTGTTTAATGAAGTTTAATTCCCAAGTATGTTTCTCCCAAGAAAATTTAAAATCCTTACCCAATGCGTAATCCTTAATAAAAACAAGTCCACGATGTGTTATTCCACTAACGACTAACTTTTCTGAGTAACCCGTAGTGCAGTATAAATTTGCTGCTGTAAAAAATTGTCCAACTGGCTGCTTGATAATTTTTGCGAGTACGGTGTACTCTGACATGTCACCGGTTGAAATATTGTACATTCGAGCTGCATAACTTCGGTTGAAAAATTTCTGCAAGTGCCAGACCGACAATTCAATTAATTGATACAAAAATGTAATACGAGAGCAATATACAAATTAGGCTGCTATATAACGAGCCATAAAAATAATCAGTTTATCATAAAAATATTTTTTTGCCATATAAATCGTCACTCAATACAATAGTAATCATTTTACCACAACAAATATTGCTGCTTCCACAAATCAAAATGCTTTGAACATATTATTAATCGAAATTTTCCAAAATGCTTTAGCGATTAATAATATGGTGGTCGCAATTTGCTGTATTGAGAACGTAATACTTGTTATGGTTGAACGTTTATTTGAACACTGAGTGACGATTTATATGGTAAAATAATATTTTTAGGATAAACTGATTATTATTATGATAAATTGAGGATTTTTGTTTACGACAAATACATTTTTATGGTGCACTAAAATACTTTATACTAATATTTACTTTATATTAAAAATACTAAAAATAACGTATTATAGTGTAAGGTAATTGAGTAATTTATGATAAAATTCAAATAATTCTTACTGGGTGAGCAAATTGCTGAACAAGTCTTATTTGTGCGAAACTCTGCATGGGAACTGAAATAAGTTGCAGCTTCGAACGATCCACAGGATCACCTAGGCTTTTGGTTTTGCAGAACGGTTTTACGTATTTTATATAACTGCCTTGCTTAATCGGTTCTACGGAAACTTCAAGATTGTCTCCTTTTTGAAAATTAAATTTCTCTAATCCGAATAATTTATCTGTATAGAAATGAAAATGCATCTATTGAAGAGCAAATGGCACGAAGTACAAGAAGACTAAATCAAGTTTTACGTTACCAGGTATTTCCGTGGTATTAGCATTGAATTCGAAATTGATTATATCCACAATTAGTCCTTTGTGTTTTAATAAGCATTCATAATTCCCGTAAAAGTTGGCAGTTCCGCTTCCATTAGATTTAAAAGTAAAGCCATCAATAGGGCTTCTGACAATATTCACATTGGATCGAAAGACTGAAGAAGGAACCTTTGTCAGTTCAACGTCCGAATCGAAATGTGAAGGAATGCATGGAATGATGACGTCATTTCCCAAAAATATGGGAACTGTTTTCGGGTTTCTTAGAAATGAAGGTTTGGCACTATCTGCCAAATTTAAAAATAAGTTCAATAAATCATTTGTTTCTTATTATTCATTTTAATAAATATTTGCCAAAGTTTTAACCTTCAAAGAATATAAAAAAGGAAGTTCCAAGACTCTTGTTGTACATTCCGTGAAATTCAAAGTTTCCAGTACGCGAATAATCGTGAACCGTTTGAGGAAAAACAAATTCTTCTGGTTTCTCCAAATGACTGTTCCCCAGATTACCATAAAACTCAAATAATCTTTGAACACTGTAGATTTTCACTTCCACAGAAAAATTTTGGTTCAATTTGTTGCTGTTTGGTTGGACTTCTTTGTAATAGTCAATCATCATTGCTTCTGTTGGCTGTCAAATATATTTGTTTGTTAAAATACTCTTATTCATGTTCATTTTGATAAAATAATGATAATCTTAAAACAATTACTCACTTGAATTCCATAATAACGGAAATCAATTAGAAATGATGCTGTACATATTATTTTAAGCACTCTAAATTCTCCAATAATTCTCAGTGCAGAGGGTGACAAATCGGTATCCTGATAACATTCTAGTTTCACTTTATTTATTGCATATTCAGATATTAAAAAAGTGCACGAGAGATAATTAGGGTCAGCAAAATTCGGTGGAAAACACTCACTAGAATTGGGCAACTTTATAAAAAGTTCAGTTCCCAATACATTTGATAAAGCTTGTATTATTGCCAAGAATAAAAGGAAAAGCTGTTCCATAATTGTATTCGATTTCTTTGTAAAATGACTGGCTGAATAAACTAGCAGAACAGCAGGAAGCCAGACGATAAATAAACGTGAAGCAGGAAACTTTTTGTCTTAATAATAATGCTTTACATAAACAACTTGTTATTTCAATGTATTTCTTTGGGTCTTAAAGTGATGGTATGGATTTCGTTTTATAGTAAAAGTAAAGGGAGGTAAAATTGGTAGTGAGATAGAGGGAGGTAAAAAGTGGTGATCGCATTAATAAAACATCTCAGGAAATACCGATTTAATTAGTAGTGAAAAATGCTTATGCTTTACTCTTTGGATGGCAAAGTTATTAGGGAGTTTGCGTTATAAATTCTTACGGAAATTTATAGTCTTTATAGAAATTCACAAGTTTTCATAAGTTCATAAGTCGTATAAATTTTTTAGTTTGCGTTCAATTAATTTATAAGCTTTAAAACAAAATCTATAAACTGCGACTTGAAGGCGGAATGCGGCCTGCCAGAGTAAGCGCGAATTCGTAAAGTGGGTCTTATAGCCGAAACTTATGAAACTTGAAATTCTCTTCTATAAATCTATAAGTAACACGTGACTGATTTACACGACTTATGGTGACGTCAAATTGGTCGATAAGTGCGATAAGTTTCATAAGGTTTATAAATTGCTTTATAGAACTTATACCGCAAACTCTCTATTAAACTTTAATAGAGAGTTTCAAGAGTCTCAAGAGGATTTATAGGCGTGATAAATTCTGCGCATAATAAAAATGAGCAATAATGACGTTATAATATTGAAAAAGACCTTGGCAGAAAATGTGGCCAGAGATAGCATTATCATCTTTATATCCTGAACCATGTAAACTGAAGATGATAAGAGTGTTAAAGTATGTTGTTGTTAAGCACATAATCAGCAATTAATTCAATTCTTTGTGAATGTAAACTATTAATACATAACAGAAAAAGAGTTTATTTTTATTTTGACCTTTAGAATTACAGGGTTCTAATTCGTGCGCACGAAATTCATTTCATGCGTGCACCTGCAGGAAATGCAGGAAATGCACAGTGCATAAAACGCACAGAAATGCATGAATTATATTCTATGGATACCATTTTATCCTGGTATCCATGGTAATTCCTAATTCGTGTATTTCATGCATGCTGTGCACTGTGCACTGCATACTTTCCATTTCATGCGTGCACTATGCATTACATGCAGTGCATTTTATGCATGTATGCACTGCATGGCAGTACACTGGAATATACGACATAATTATCCCCATATTTATTGATGTGTTATGAATTCGCCAGCATACGTTTTCCATAAACTTTACAGGGAAATACCGTCGATAACAAAGTGGTTCACCTCTGGTAAACCATATAGTAGTTTTGCAGTTTTGGCCCTCTAAAAAGCCATTTCAATAATTGTATTTGGGGGTTTATACACATATAATCCTGAGCAAGCATTAAGCGTAAGAGATAAGTTTCTAAACATTTGTAGTTTCTAATATACCATATATATGATGTAATACATATAGTGCTATTATCACACATTTAACCACATAATAATTATAGTGGTTTTATTAGACGATATGGCCATTGATTGGCCTTTACGTTTTTTTGCTGCGTATATTATTTATAAAAATATTACATTGATGGTGAAGAGTTCTATAAACCAAGTTAGAGTTATATATAATTAGTTAGTTAGAGTTAGAATTATAATTAATTAAATTAAGTAATGCATTATATATAGTGAATCTGGAGTGCAATTTTTGTGGTTTTGTTTACATTACATGTAGGATCAAATAATTAGATAGTATATTTAAGCTATGCTATGCTATGCTAGTGTAATACAGCAATGCATTATATTTAAATGTAACTTCAGAGTGTATATTTTATAATTCATGTAATTCATTTGCAGTCAACGCGGAAACTCAACCTACTTTGATTAAAGAGGAACTTGGTAGGAATTTCTTTAATACAACAGTTTAGTGCCCCTCTTTCAACAGAAACCACCAATTCAGCAGAATCGATAATATAAAAAGCAAAAGCTAGATATCATTGATTGTTCCACGAAATAACACCCAAGGATGCAAAAACCCATGAGTTTTTGAGCAAAAACCCCCGACCCATGGGTTTTTGAGCAAAAACCCCTGACCCATGGGTTTTTGGGCAAAAACCCCTGACACATGGGTTTTTGAGCAAAAAACCCCGACCCATGGGTTTTTGAGCAAAAACCCCCGATCCATGGGTTTTTGGGCAAAAACCCCCGACCCATGGGTTTTTGGGCAAAAACCCCTGACACATGGGTTTTTGGGCAAAAACCCCTGACACATGGGTTTTTGAGCAGAAAACCCCGACACATGGGTTTTTGTGGGTTTTTGGGTTTATGGGTTTTTGAGTTTTTGGTCAGCTAAAATAGCGTAATACTCGAGGTATATTACTTAATATTCCTGCCTTTTTGAGTCACAATATGCTAAATAATTAATATTTTTATCATTAATTATCAAATTATGTTGATATTTTGCAGGATAAACTGTAATTTGTTGTAAAAATAACGGTGTTATTCATATTCCTGCCTAGCAAAAACCCAAAACCCCAAAGACCCAAAGGTATTGATAAAAATGTGGGTTGGGTTTTTGCTCAAAAACCCAAAAACCCTGGCTGGGCATCCTTGATGATACCACCATTAGCTACTACTGTTAGGTATGATATTATATTTACTAAAATGTAGATCATATAAAGTGCTGTCCTAATTACTACGTTAGTATGAAATGTGCAGAATTAAAAAAACTGTACTGTATCATAAAAGCGCTGACAAGTAAAAGAGATGATTGAAACATAAAGGGTACTTGACACCAATCTCAGATGTATTGAAGTCACGAGATTTATCTACATATGTATTGCAGAGATAGGCACACATAGCACAAACGCATGTACGTGTTGATTAATTGAACGATTCGGTTTATTAGGTGACCCCGTTGTTATACTTGACACAGTATGAAAATTATTTGTAAAAATTTCTTTTTTTATCTAATTTGCTCTCTCAACCTGAGAAAAATACAGCCATTAAAGCAGAAACTATGAATTCAGCTGAAATACCAAAGAGGGCTTTTTGTATCTTATCATAGTAAAACAACAAGTGATAAACCATTACTTTCACCATTTATTCCGATATGTATTACAGTATTTAAAGCTGATGATGATTACATTATATGATACAGTAGATTAAATACCAGCCCACATTTTGAAAAATTTTGAACATATATAAAGCAAACTGTAGATTCAGTGGATTCATTAAATCTGCACATTGACAATATTTGGAAGTCTTTGCTCCACAATAAAACTTTATTGAAAACTATTTTTTCAAAATGGAAAATAATAACACCAGACATTCATTCCGCCACTTAATATTTTTAGTTTTATTGCTAGCGTTGTTTACTTCGAATATTAAAGCAACAGCCAACAGTGAAGATTTAAATTTCATTCTTTCTGGGGTGAACAAAATCTGGGCTGTAGGAAATCCTGGAGTACTTTCTGTTTACGATCAAGAAGCATTCCCTATTTGCGTGGGCGACGACAATGGTATCCGAAAACCAATTATTGCTGGTATTCGTTACGGCCAAGGAAAAGTTGTTGCTTTCGGCCATACAAATCTCCTATTTAGCACCAGGAGCGATTTTGACAACGCAAGACTGATGCTGAACATAATAAATTGGCTAGGAGAGTCATCACCAGTGACTACCGCAGGACTGTATCTTTATGACAATAACCAACAAGATATGCAAGTTTGGCTGCCAGGACTTGGAATAACGCCGACGTCATTACAGGGGAGTAATTTATCCAATTCTACTTTTCTCAGTCAATTCGACGTTCTAATGATAAATAAACCAGACAACTGGGAATTCAATGGAGGGAGTGAAGCTATAAAATCCTATTTAAAGTCTGGCGGAAATCTTATTTTGGGTGCTACACCATGGTCTTGGTCACCTCCTGAAGGCTGGATATTTCGAACCCATTATTGGGGAAACCGAGTAATTGGAGACATGGGCACTATATTCTTACCCTGGAGTTATGGATACCCTACAATTTCAAATGGTTTCAACACTTCGCAACAAATGCTCACTAATACACATTCCGGAACACAATTGATAGATGATTTGAGAGCTACTTTGGAATCTACTGGTGGATCGATTGACATAGGAGTGGCTAATCAAATGCTGGCCGTACTACGTGATACAGTTGGTTATGCACTTGAAAGGAGTGTGCCGTGAAAGGGTAACAGAACTTTTCTTAGAAATACATTAAAACCCTACAATCTATATTACTATGTTATTTACTCTTTATTTTATTGTAATGACTAAATTGTTAAATTTTTCAGATAGTATATTCTTTATTATATATTTTATCTGCATTTGTTTTTATCTACTTTGTGTCGCTTAATTTCAATGAAATATGAAAACTAATATTAACTTTAATTTAGCATTCAACAGTAAATATTATCTTTAGGATTAGATTTTACCTGCAGATCAATATTATACTAGGTTAGGTGAACTTTTAAATATTAATTTTTTTCATTATTGTATTATGCAAATTAATTATGTCATTACTACTTTAATAAATAATATAACTGAAACAATATGAAAATCACTGGGTTTGTTTGATTTAATGAAGATGTTAAGTTGCCGTAAAAGTAGCATAGCATCCTGCATATACAAATTTAGTCATCGTGATAGTAGGCATGATAATATTCGTTTATCCGCTTATGTTGACAATTTAGTATATTTCTAATGACTTAAAATAATGTCCTTCTAATGGCATTTATAAAGAAATAATACTACTGTTTCTAACAGAACAAATTTATAATGAGTTATATAAAATCACATTTAGAGCGCACAAATACTGTGGCGTAGTACGTAAGATCAACGAAAAGGATTTTGAGTAGTCTTATTTTAGCAATCTAGAAATTTCATTTTAATAGTTACAGACTACAGTGTTGGCTTGATGTCACGCATCATAAGGAAATAACGTAAAGATTTTAGTAAAGATTTTATATGAAGAAACTTGGATTAAAGGTCTACAAGACCATTGAATGTTTGTTTTCGGTTTGTCCAGAAAAGTGTTGCAGAAAACAGATATAAATTAAAATTGACTGGTTTGACATTTAAAATCCTGTATGATTTTTTTTGCAAAAAGTATATATAATGAAGTTAGTATGTAAAGAAAATTAGTTTGCAATTGGGTTTATGGCGCTATTATGATTAGAATAGAAGTTATGTACCCATTTGCATCATGAGACCCGCAAGCTAAGAAAAAAATCATAGGACAAAAAGTGATCGCAATTTTGAGGGCTACAACATATAAAAATGCAAATTATTTCGTGGAAGAACAAATCCTTGGAAAAAAAGTAGCTAATTTTTTAAATTTATTAATGCATCGCTGTAATGTAATGTAGTGTAATACATACAGGGACTATTCCCAACTTTCCCGGGTGGGTTAGTTCACCTTTTGTGATAAAAATGGGAAAGTTGAGAAATGTGGGAAAGTTCTGGGAAAGTTGTTAAAGAGCAAGCAAAACGAAACATCGCACCCGCTCCTTATGCAGTGAACAATTTATATTATTTCGTCAAAACTCTTAAGTGAAGTAGATCCAAAGCCGCAAATCAAAACTTTACTTAATTAAATAAGGATTTTTCATTTATTTCATTTAATAATGATTTATTATTCCATTAGTTAACTATAATAAACCATAATTTACTTTTATTGTTGGAATAATTTATTCCCCATTTTATTGCTGAAAGTAGTTATTCTACACAATTAATTTTTAATCACAAACTTTGATTAAATCTAATTTTAATTAATTAATTTATTAGATGAACATAAATATGAATGAACTTTAATGTTAAAATGAAGAAAATATTGAAGAATTACAAAGAATTAATAATTTAGACAATAAAGTCATCAGTCAATCAAAAGAAGAAAGGTGAATTTACAATAATATACATACATAATATGTGGCTTTCCATTGTGGGTGAGGTTAGGTCTATCGTGGTTGTTCAGTTTTTGCATTCATTAGTGGTCAAAATGATATTATTATCTGGATAGCCGTTTGGGATTTCAAGGCAGCTACCACTAAATCGACTTAACAAACCTTCGTATACATTTAGCCACTGTTGTCTATCTGATGAACTACAGGTAGTCATTGTCAATGATTCGCCATTTCCACCATCTGTCATGCATTTTCCGTTGGACATATTTTTTAGTTGGAAATAATTTCCAATCTCAACCATTACCCATTTCTCTGAAGTATGACCTCTGCAAGTAAACTGCGTAATAGCATTTCTTTCGCACGAGCTTCCCCAAAAATTATTTGCGCATTTATTAGTAGACCGGCTTTTGATTTCAACTACAGTACCTTCAGAATCGCTTCCAACTGGTGTAATGGTCCATTGTTGGTTAATTGCTAGTGGTTGGTTTTCATTCCAATTCACTATTACAGAGCAAACGTTTTTATTGAAATTTCAAATTATTACATTTTGATTCAGGTCGGAATATGAAAAATAATTGTAATTATCGATGCAATTATTTAGTATTTTACCCTTCGCTATAAATAAGCATAGAGGAACGATAATTCAATTAAGGTAATATTAATAAGTCAAAAAACTAAAAAGTGGAAATATTATGTCTAGTTTTATGAACACTGAATCAGATTTTTAAAGTGCCTTTTGTTGTTCTAAGGGTCCCAAAAGCATTTATTTATTTAAATCTTATATATGCAAACATTATGTCGCCACATATTTGAAATTTATGGCTTTTTGACTAAGTAATATTACTTCAACTGAATTTTCCTTCCTCAACGCTTATTAAAGGGTAAATGCATATTAATTGGATACTGATGAAAAAATTGGGGGGAAAGTAGTTTTTTGGAAAATTATTTTTTGGGGTAAAATAAGGTATTTTAGAGGTGTCAAAAATAATATCCCTTTGATAAATACTTATCTGTGTTACCATTTTTTAAATCGCAATTTTACAAAATAGTTCTCTTGTAAACAACAAATACAAATTTTGAAAAAACTGACAAGATATTTTTGAAATTTAAATTTTTAGGAGTTGCTTTTTAATATCACGCAAATAGGCTAAGTTTTGAAAAATGCCTTAAAACCTAAAGGCTAAGGAATCAGAGAATTGATTTGGAACATACCAGATTGTGAAGAACAGTGAATGGAGGCACACAACAGTGTGCACACAAATATCCATGTAACTTTCATGTTTCCTGATTTGCTTTTGTTTGAGCTAAGTTTGTACACGGTCTTTTTATATGAAAAATATACCTGATATGTCCGCCATAGACTTGAATTCCCATTAAGTAAGTGCTTCATATGACTGACTTATTTGCTTGATTGATTACGTGCACTTATTCAAAAGTAATTAAAGTGATGCAAAATGATTTATCAAATGAATGACAAATATTCATAGAAAAAGTCAGTAAGAAGGACAATGAGGAGTAGATTTTTGTGTCCGATTTCTAGCGCCAGGTCTGTTTTGTTTGGACAGTGAAACGCGCCACGTCGTGTACGATTGGTTTTCAAAAAATGTGGGATGGCGTTCGCACACTTTATACATACGATGGGCGGACGACGGGCGGGCATACAAAATAGAGTACTTTTGCATAGACCTTTGTGAGTCTCTTAATAGCATATTTCTGCATAGTCTCTGACAAATATTGAGATAAAATTTAAAAAAATAGTTACAAATTTAGGAGTTTTGTGCCTTTGGAGTAGTAGAGCATTGAGGATTAAGTTTAGGCAGCACATTATCAATCAATTGTATGACATTTAAAAATTGACAAAAGTATAAATGGGGTCAGCAGTTATCAACACTTACTGGTGAATTATGATTTTCAAATCAACAAAAAAATCTTACTTTTACAAAAACATCATTTGGATATTGTATAATTTGTTACAGGCGTTATATTACATCAAGGCTTTCGTTAAACCTCTAGTCAGTTTTTGGCCCGTGAATATTTTTGAGACTACTAATCACGAGTGTTCTGGTGTTCTGTTATTTGCAGGCAATACTTTTAAAGGGTTATTTCAATTAAGAGTTGTGTATTTACGTTTTCACTCGGATTTTGATAACAATTTGGAATTAGTTAATTACCATGGATTTCATAAAAACAATAAAAAATATGACACAAAGTACTGGCCTTAAGCGCTCTTGCAATGCTTGCAAGCCCTTATGTATGGCGTGATAAGTTGAGAGCACTCTCTCCAATGGTAACCAAACAACATATGAATTAACAAAAAGCCAAATTTTCTAAGCCCTTGCCGCAACACATTGAACAATTCAAATTATCATGACATGATTCGCGAAAAAAAAGGACGGGAAATATCAGGACCACAAACGTGCAACGGCTTTTAGCGATACTCAACCTAGGAGTTGAAATAAAAAATAATTTGTGAGCGTTTTGGCTGAAATTCCATAAGTTTTCAAAAATTATTTTTTATTTCAACTCCTAGGTTGAGTATCGGTAAAAGCCGCTGAACGTTTGTAGCCCATATATTTCCCGTCCTTTCTGTATTTTTTTAACTTTTGTAGGTATAATGGTTATTGAGTTGCGGTCTTTTTGCAAATGGATTTTTACACCTAATATGATAGTCTGGTAGCCAGACTGTTGTCAGGAATACCGGAACCTTAATTCAAGTTTTAGTAATTCATTTGAATTGCGCTTCATCGACCTTGAATGAACTTTAAATTTTTAGTTCATTTTAAGTTTTTCAGAAATATTTGCTTAACATTTTGTTATGAATTATGTAGAAATGTGTTGTTTTCTGTTTCATCGTTTTATTGAAAAGTTGGTTATTTAGTCATTTGTGGGCAAAAGTTTATTCCTTCCATTCCATTGAATGGCATCTACAGGAATGCGGCTGCGGACTTAGTGAAAGTCGCAGGTTGGAATTATGTGGACAAATGAAAACAGCAGTAAAATAAATTTAATTAGCTGGAAAATTGTAACAGTTAAAATTCTTGCATAATCGAGTCACATGTCTTTAAAATTCATTTGGGCACGACAGGTCAATAAATATAGTTGTAAGCATTAAAAGATACTTCTAAATTAGACCGACTCCACAGAAACACTTAAACGTAGTCATATCTTGATTTTTTGCTATATTTTTATGAAAACCATGTCTTTTTACCTTTCTTATCAATTTCACTTATTACCATAATGCTTGACAATTACCAATTACCTCTTACAGACCTCACTAAGCGCACACAGACGTCCTTAATGCACTCGCACATTACACAAATATTTATGTATTATAATATTGCAAGCGTTTTACAATTATTTATACTGTTCAACAATTCAACGACTGATTGTGACTAAGCATATGCATTAGAAAATTACTGCTAAAAATTCTTTTTGCTTCCATTTTAAGTTGTTTTCATTTTACCACTTTTTCTCAGCTTGCGACTTTAATTTAGTAATGTGTAATACACAGTATAATTCATTTTTAGCTCGTTACCCCGAATGCATACGATTACGCATGCCCACTATTCTAGTTTTCAGATTTAAAAATTATAGAAAGATATAATGTTTCCTAATTTAATTAGTACATGCCACTGATTGAAGTCAGTCTAATTACAGGAAACCACCCTGCTCAGCAAAATAACTAAATTGTCAAGGCTGTTAGAATTTACCGTCTAACTGTTACCTCTGAAACCACTTTCCGAGACTTTCGGCTGTCCACTTATTGCCCGTCTACGACTTTCATTTACTCCGTAGACTTCATCTTTCCTGTGGATATCATTCATTTACATGGAATGATTAAATTTTAGTCTTTTTAAAAGACCAAAGACCATGCGATCTTTGTTTGCGCTGCAACCAGCGGCATTCCTTGTACAATGTCTTTCCGTACTCCTATGTTTTTTGTCTGGTTTTCTTCTGCAACAATAATGTACCAGTTAGTCGTGTCTTTAAATATAATTATAATATTGCTGCACCAGTATTCGAGTCTAAGTATTTACTAGTTTATAGTAGTATTTAGTTAGTTATACAGGGTCTAGACTGACCTATCCTTAAAATTTTCTTACTTTACTTTCGCCAATCAAAACATTCTGCAAAACTGTTTAATCTCTACTCAATAATTAGTCACGGGTCCCTTCAATTATGTTATGTGTACTTGTACAGAGAGATTCAGTACAAACGTCATATAATGCTAACAATGCATATGTAATAGCATTGGTATTTCAATTGCCGCTTCCTGACTCGACGACTCGAGGCAAACGTATAGACATTTTTGCACTTCATTATACACCGTTGGTTCCATGTAACGTTGTATTGAATATTTCTAAAAGTGTAATCTGACTACTTATGATACCAACATTGCCTAGGAATTTGCCTAAAGACTTGATTTAACCATTTACCGCTAAAATAGATTAGAATATCTATCTAAATACAATTAAGTGTAAATTATGTCAATAAACCACTTACTTGTTAAGCACCAGCGAATATTACAATTATGGAAAATTTCGTTGGCGCATAAAACATTCTGTGCATCTGTGGTGATTGATTTATTATATTTATTTTAGATAGGTAATGTCACTCAATTATATGAATTCAGATATCAATTTGCATAATTCAGATATCATTTTCTAACTCAGATATCAATTCGAAAAATTCACATATCAATTTGCAGAGTGGAGATATTAATTCTCAGAATTCGGTAATTCACAGAATCAGTAATTCACAGAATCCAGTAATTCACAGAATCCAGAAATTCCCAGAATCCAACAATTCATAGAATCTAGTAATTCACAGAATCCAGTAATTCACAGAGTTCATATATCAAATCGCTGAGTTCATAGACTATAATTAACCTCTATTTCTTTTCCAACTTGTAAGATTATGTATTTTGTATAACAATGAATAACAGAATGACAGAACAATGAAAGTTAACCACGACAAAACAAGAACTTTAGTCTTTTTAATATTCTTCCAACTCACCCGCTCGTGATAAAATGTACCCCAGAGTCTTCCAATATTAATACACAAAACAAAGACTTTTCAAAAGTCTTCCCATTACGTCAAAAGAAGAGCAACGAATGAGCAAAGCATTTATTTTCTAAATTTTAATGATTTAATTTAACAAAACTTTGATTTCCGAAAGCACTTTAAATCAATCAACCTTAAAAATGTGACATTGACAATGGAAGATTACAAACAATTAAGCATAATCCTCCACATGATTTTCCAAATTGCAAGTCTAGAGAAAGATTTCCAAATTAAAAAATATTAAACATAAATTCTTCTAGAAAATTATAAAAAACCTGAAAGAATTCTCTTTCACAACTTCAAGCGATTATTTGAGTTCTCATCCCCTAAAGGGGAAATAAAAATAGAAATGCATTTTCCATTATATTTCTCTTTGCACAAACTTTTAACTAATTGCACCTAATGTCATCTTCCCATGGTGCGCGAATTGTGCCCGTCACTGTATGCATGCTCAAAAACAGCTTCACTGTGTCGGAAATATTTCGCACCATCAATATTATACATTTATCTATATTTGGTGGTTCAAGTGTTAAAAGAATTCTACTACAAATATTTGAGTGCACTATAAATACTGTTTGTAATATTACAAAATGAAATGTTTATAATATAGTATATTAACTATTACATAATCTAAAGTAATAATATTATATTATGCATAATCTAATTTATATCATGTGATTCACATAAAATGCAGAACGCATTTCTTCTTTTCAGTTTTTATTAGTTTAAAAATGAGCATGCTTTAGAGATCTCTTTGCAAAAGAAACACGAAGTTGAGGTATGGAATAGGGGTCTAAAGTACAAGTGCTCTGGATCACCAAGTATGGCAAGAAATGCGCGAAAATAAGATAAATTCAAATTCCGGCTATCTTTTGCAAGTTATATTTTGCTTGTTTTTCTTAACTTTCTCCAGAAATTTTATATCTGTTTTACAAATCTGTTCAACTAAAATATAATTGTCTACTGATCAGTGTAAAATTGGTCCACTTCTGTTATGCTGCGGAATCTCAAGTTATTTAATGGTAAGTTAAAATTAAAGAAAAACAGAAACTGACATTTGATCACATATATATTTGGTCACAAAAACCAATTCAACCGAATCCTAGAAACATTCTATTACACATAACAGGTGTTGGAATTATATTCAGTTATTGTTTCAGAACTTTACCTTTTGTATTTCAGACTAAAGTATATTTGAAAAGGAGGACTACTTTTTTACTTTGAAGAATGAGTTCCATCCCATCATCAGAAACAGGTGATTTGCTTTGTGGAAATTGTTGCCAGCCGTTAGACAAGAATTCCGGTACTCCTACAATTAAACTTTCTAAGAAGATTAAAGACATTGATCCTAGGGAAGTTCATATTATTGATGCTCTCTCTTACATCTATGGAATTTCTTGGGAGGAATTCCGATCTTCAATGAAGAAAGAAAATTCTCCCGGAAACTGTACTGAATTAAGGGGCGTAAATTCAACTGAGGATTCATCAGTTTACTTTTGTCAATTATGTTCAGTACTTTTTATGGAATAACTACACTATGCATAAAGAATTTGAACTTGCAAGTCATCCTACATCAATTGTTAGTCAAATTAACAAATTCCTGGGACAAAACATGGAATCTTTGGCTTCTCCTCTCAAAGGCTCCGATTTGTCAGATAATTATTCCCCGAGTCTCCAAGTGATCAAACTGATGATGCAAATACTTCCGAATCTGACTCTTCAGATTTTGAAGACATGGAGGAGCAGACTGACAATATTTCAATTGATATTGAATTGAAACCGAAAGTCGTGGAATTCCAACATTCTGAAATTAAATGCATCTTGTTTCCTATTTCTGATTCTAATTTTGAACAAAAAGCAACACAGAGTACTGCAACAAATCAGTTAGAATTAAGAACAGTTTCGGTCAAATTGGAAAGACTATCACCAGAAATTCTTTCAAAGTTAAGCAGCAAAGATATGGTGAAAACAAAGAAGAATACTGAAAAAGGTGAGTTTGCTTTATCTGTATTGCATTAATATTACTACGTGTTTCAAAGTTCTGTTAAAAGCGAATATAATAATTTCAGAAGATGAGCCATCCAAGA
>CM036940.2:104131551-104184172 GCA_020352615.2 Yoshiicerus persimilis
CTGTATTTACAGCAGGATTTCAGCTCGCAGGAATCCTACCGTATTTACAGCAGGATTTCAGCTCGCAGAATCCTACTGTATTTCCAGCAGGATTTCAGCTCGCAGAATCCTACTGTATTTCCAGCAGGATTTCAGCTCGCAGAATCCTACTGTATTTCCAGCAGGATTTCAGCTCGCAGAATCCTACTGTATTTCCAGCAGGATTTCAGCTCGCCGAAATCCTACAGTTTCTACAGCAGAGTCCTGCTAACAGAAATTCTACTGTAGCTACATCACAACTCTGCTCGCAGAAATCCTACGGTGTCTACAGCAGAAATCCTGCGAGAAATTCCTGGAGGATCTCACTGAAGCGGAACTAATTGAGCACATGTGACGATCATATTCAAATATTTTGACACCAAATACATACAAGCATGTGGATAGACATCTTAATATCTATATGTTTTACTGTATCATTTAAATAAATTTACCATAATTTCACATTTATAAGTTTTATTTGTTGAGCGCTCAACATACATATTCTGATGTTTTTCCTGAATGACTATATTTGTGGAATCGCCATTTCTTACGTTGGCTCTTATGGAATACAGTGCTGAAGACATATAATACATAGAAGACATAAGAAACAGCTGATTACACTAGTGACAGCAGAGGAATTTTCCAACTGTATATGAATGCATTATTGAAAGTCTGAGTTATCTTCTAGTTTACCAAGCGCTTGGTAGTTCTCTATATTAGGTTACTATTGCATACACTTTAATGCGGATCATAAATTACATTACATTAAATTACATATATCTTTATATATATCTTTATATATTTATATAACAATTAAAAGATGTTTTTGGAAATGTAAGGAACACTAATTTCATAATATGCCCTTTGTTTGACTCAAGGTAGTTAGATTTAAAATTGTCATGGTTACAGAGTAGTTAGCAGGTAATGTAGTACTCAGAATGACAACTTAACTGCAAGCACTGATAGGGGATTGTATCCTCGTTACTTTAAATGTAAATTTAAAGGACTAAATGAAGACTTCGAATACTCAATGGTTACTTGAAACACATGTATTAATCCCCATTAGTGGTTGCAGTTAATGTCATTTTGACGTAGACATTACCTGTTTACAACGCTGTAACCATGACGATTTAAATTTAGGTACCTTGGTATGACTGTGGTGATAAATACCTCTGTGAACCGTAGTAAAATTCACGAACTTGAAAATTATATTTTTGGGGTAATCTGAATTGAACTCATTGCACTAACTACACTCACAACATTACAGAATTGACATCTTTGACGTGTGTGACAAGAGAACTACCAAGCGCTTGGTAAACTAGAAAATAACTCACCAGATTCCAGACTTTCAACAAATGTATTCATATACAGTTGGAAAACTCCTCTGCTGTCACTAGTGTAATCAGCTGTTTCTTATATGTCTTCAGCACTGTATTCCATAAAAGCCAACGTAAGAAATGGCGATTCCACAAATATGGTCATTCAGGAAAAACATCAGAATATGTATGTTGAGCGCTCAACAAATAAAACTTATAAATGTGAAATTATGGTAAATTTATTTAAATGATACAGTAAAACATATAGATATTAAGATGTCTATCCACATGCTTGTATGTATTTGGTGTCAAAATATTTGAATATGATAGTCACATGTGCTCAATTAGTTCCGCTTCAGTGAGATCCTTCAGGAATTTCTCGCAGGATTTCTGCGAGCAGAGTTGTGATGTAGCTACAGTAGAATTTCTGTTAGCAGGATTCCGCTGTTGGAACAGTAGGATTTCGGCGAGCAGAATCGCGCTTTAGATATAGTAGGATTTCTGCGAGCTGAAATCCTGCTGTTAATACAGTAGGATTTCTGCGACATGAAATCCTGCTGTAAATACAGTGGGATTCCTGCGAGCTGAAATCCTGCTGTAAATACGGTAGGATTCCTGCGAGCTGAAATCCTGCTGTAAATACAATAGGATTCCTGCGAGCTGAATTCCTGCTGTTAATACGGTAGGATTCCTGCGAGCTGAAATCCTGCTGTTAATACAATAGGATTCCTGCGAGCTGAAATCCTGCTGTTAATACGGTAGGATTCCTGCGAGCTGAAATCCTGCTGTTAATACAGTAGGATTCCTGCGAGCTGAAATCCTGCTGTTAATACAGTAGGATTCCTGCGAGCTGAAATCCTGCTGTTAATACGGTAGGATTCCTGCGAGCTGAAATCCTGCTGTAAATACGGTAGGATTCCTGCGAGCTGAAATCCTGCTGTAAATACGGTAGGATTCCTGCGAGCTGAAATCCTGCTGTAAATACAGTAGGATTTCTGCGAGCAGAGTTCTGCTGTAGCTACAGCAGCCCTGCACGAAACACACTACGCAGTGTAGACGATTTCAGTAATCCTAAAGAGGATTACTAGTGTTGAATAATGTCCCACATCTCCCTCCATAACTTAAAACCGCCAATACTCTCCACTTGAAATCCATTTAGTCTTGCGGTAATTTTATTTTATACGCCCAAATATTCTTCAATTTCAAATACAGCTTTTGTTACCGCAAATACTTTATGCACCAAGTACCGCAGTATTAAATATTTAATCATTGTTTAATCTAGAAAAGGAAAGTAAATGCTAGCAAAGTCTGTAATAATATTCCGTGTTAGCACTAGTACAAGTTATTGAATCTTATTACTACCTATGATAAGCAACAGTATTAAGCATTTTATAATTTTTCCGCTTTTCATATTTTTTCAAGTTTGAAGAACGTTGGTTATTTGCCTCTTTTATTGCCGATAATGATTTGTAAAAAGTTCTGCCATACATGGTTGTACATGGCCTTTGCAAATGTTCTAACAATTGTACATTGCATAAAAAGTCTTTCACTGTTTCAGAACTGCGATTTTAACCTCGTCAGGTTTAGTGGTTCGAAATGGGTAGAACAGTTTCTGTCAGTGAATCAAAATGGACAGCCATGGACCATTTTGACATCAGAAGGCAACGCTTCAATTCTTGATAGAGACGTAAACAAACCTAAGGATTTGTCAAACAGTAATTGCAGCATGAATATCATTGCTGAACCAGACATTGGAGTTTTTTCGAATTTTAGTCATTATTTCGGACAAGAAATAAATCGCCGTTCTTCACAATTCATAATTATCTTTGATGAATTTTTTGAAATTTCAACTGAGTGTGTAATTAATTTTCTATATGAACAAGTTGTTGGACCTTTTTCCATTGTCATTCAAAATGAAACGAATTATGAAATTTTAATATACAGCATAGAAACGGAATACAGAAAAATGAATTTACGTCACCATGTAATTAATAACCAAGTTCCGGAAAGTGAATGGCGAAAAATATGGACTGTTTACAATGGATATCTTAACAATAGAAAACTCCCTATTTTGGACACATTTGTTGACGAATTCAATGAGGAATTAATACACCTCCGATTATACTGCAGGCTCTCCACGTATTATTTAATTAAATTTATTATCGGGCAAGTTTGCGAGGTCAAATACAGAGTACTAGAAACAATGGCGGAAAAACTTAATTTTTCAACACTGTATGTGGATGCAAAGTTAGGTGGAAGTTGGGTTAATTATTTCCAAAAAGATACTGGAATCATACCTACATCATTTGTAGTCGTACCATCTGCAATTAAGGCCTACAATTGGATGCGAATGGCCCTACAATTAGAAAACCTGAATTTCGTTCCCGTTTACTGCGATAACAAAGATGTTCTCGAAAGGGTTAATTTAAATGTCTTGATTCAAAACACTTTTGATAAATACAGTTGGCTGATGATAATTTCTTTTTTTCTGGTGTCTTATTTCCTTTTAATTGTTAACTCTACAGACGAAAAAACTTCAAAACGGCAAGAAAACGACAAAAAAGAAAAAAACGGCAAAACGGCTGAAAACGGCAAAACATTGACGACTGGGAAACTTGAATTAATAATAATGTCAACTGTGGCTGTTCTTTTGGGCCAGTCTCCTCTATTTGAAACGAAGAATATCCTCCATTTAATAATCTTGTTTGCGGCATTTGAAATTAAAACGCAATATGAAACCTATATAACAAGTGAAGTTGTGGTCCCTCCTGAAAAGGTTACATTTCAAAGTGTCGAAGAACTGTTTGAAAATAATTATAAATTAATTTACTTTGCAAAGGGTAGAAATGCGGCCAAAATTTTTCCGTCTATGCTAGAGAAATTAAAAGTCTTTGATGGACAGAATGCTACACGCCTCCACGTATACAACTACACTATTACTAACAATTCCGCGAACACTGATCAAAATAAGCCTCTGTATTACTTTGGGGATTTCTTCTCACTTTTAGTAGACCCCAGTCTAAAATTATTTGACTTGCACAGAGAAAAGTATGCTAAACAATATTTGTTTTTACAAATACCACTTTTCTTTCCTGAATCAAAATGCATTGCTGTTCCACAACTAATTCCTGACTCGGAGAATTTGTTCTGGCAATTCTTTTGGAACTTTAAGCAAGTTTTTTATTCATACGGACAATTACTGCAGCAAGAAGGCTTTTTCGTGTTGTGGGAAGACCACTATAATTTCTTTGCAAATCTAGCGGTTAATAAAAACATAAGTCTAATTAAGTACAACCAATCAAGACCACAAAAAATGAATCTTGAAATGAAAATCAATTCTATTTTTTCATTGTTTTGCATTTTTTCGTGTTTCGGAGGATGTGTTTTTATATTGGAAAATCTGTTTAACATCAAATGCACACTAATTTTTGAGAGTGTACGCAAACGTTGTACTCAAACCAAAACTAAAATACGCGATAGAAAGTCTCAACGACAAGTTAAAGTGCGACAAGCAAAACCGAAAAGGAGTGTAATCTTCCTGGATTAAAGTATTCTTGTTGCGTTTGCGTAATCTATCAATTTTTGTCGTTATTTTGGAAAAGTGAAAGTTTGGTATATCGGATTTTGGAAATAAAGTTCTAATATTAATTACGGATCGCTACGGTTACGGATCGCTGCTATTTTTATTTTTGTGTTATTTCCCAGCAAATCATACTGTTAATTTCATATCGTTTTGATTTAACAACAGTTATTATTCAATTACAATCCAATGAATAAATAATTAATACTTAAGATAATTTGATACTACTTGCTGACACAGATGTAAGGCACATTTATTTAACTCTTACAACTTAACACAATTTGTGAATACACCTACTAGAAAAGACTCTATTCTTGACTTGTTTATTACTAATTGTAAGGATTTTTTTAATTCCGTTGTTGTAAGTGATCCCTTAATTTCTGACCATTGCTTAATTACAACTACGTTAAAAATAGACAAAAAAAATATCCCAAAGTGAACATTACTTATAGAAATTATAAGGCCTTAGATTATGGTAAACTAGCAATGTTAGTTACTGAAATGAAATTTGATTCTGAGTCTGATTGTATTAATTCGAGGGCTAGTACATTCTGTAATAAACTAGTTTCTGTATATGATGAGATTATTCCTAAGGTTACCAAAACTATAGTGCAGTATCCTTCAAAGTTCTGTTTTACTGAAACTACCTTGGCACTCAAATTCGAACGTGATGTAGCCTATAAACAAAAATTGCTGTGTCCTACTGTTAGCAACATAAACAATTATCTTATGCTAAAGAAAAAATTTAAACGTTTAATGGAAAAAGATAATACTGAGTACGTTAATAATGTAATTGCTAAACAAGGGCCATTTAAAGGTATTAAATCTCTAGTTAATTTTAAGCCTAAATATAATTCTAACAATACAATATCTAGTAATGATGTTAATAATTATTTTATCTCAATAAGTTCGAGTAATCCCACTATTAATTATCCTAGCCTTCCGTCTAAACCTGACTCTATTATTACTCCTGCTAAGTGGTTTAAAGTTCGTAAGGTAGATTTATCATGTTTATATGCTGCATGGAAAAGCATAAATAATACTAAAGGCAAAACTGAAGATTATCTAGGAATTGCCGGTTTGATGTTGGAACTTACTATTGAGTGCCCTATATTATAAATGAAGAACTTTTAAACATCATTAATTCTAGTTTACTTGTAGGTGAAGTTCCTGTTAATTTAAAAATTTCTAAAGTACTACCTCTCCATAAGTTACCGTTGGTTAGTCGCCCAAGTGACCTTAGGCCTATCTGTAATCAACCTTTGTTGTTAAAATTAATTGAAAAGTGTGTGTACTCCAAGTTAGTACTGTATTTAAATGAAAATAATCTGTTAAGTAAATATCAATTTGGTTTTCGAGTAAATCACCCAACAACTCATGCTCAAGTAGCGATGACCGATTATATGCTTAGAAGTATTGATAGTGGTCATGTATGTTAAGTGCTGTCACTCGATATAAGCAAAGCGTTTGATAAAGTGTGTAGCGAACTTCTATTGTCTAAATTAAATTGGTATGGTATAGATAAGCACTGGTTTGAATCTTATTTAAATAATCGTGGCCAGTTTGTAAGTATTAATGATGAGTATTCCGATGTAGGTTATACCGAGCTTGGAGTGCCTCAGATCAGGTCCTATTTTGTTCTCTATCTTTATTAATGATTTACCTATTGTTGTTCAAAATAGCTTAAGTATAATGTTTGCTGACGATACCACTCTTATTATTACTGGTAGACCGGATAATATTAATTGTTTATTGCAAGCAATCGAATCTGATATGCATAATGTGCTAAGCTGGATGGATAGTAATAGGATGACTCTTAACATTGATAAAACGCAATATATGATTGTTGGTAGACCTCATGTTGTTAAAGCTATTGGTCCTTTAAGCTTTAGTCTTAATGATATATCAGTATCAACTGTTGAGAAAATTAAATGCTTAGGATTAGTAATTGATAGTGAATTGAAATGGACCGAACATATTAGTAGTGTGAGCAAAAAATGCAATTCTATTTTATGGTCATTATACCCGCTCCAAAAATACCTCTCATTAGTTAACAGAAAGGTTATTATTAATGCTTTTGTTATGCCAGTAGTAAGATATATGTGTACAGTGTGGGGTACTGCTCAG
This sequence comes from Yoshiicerus persimilis, assembly GCA_020352615.2. NCBI lineage: Eukaryota > Metazoa > Arthropoda > Collembola > Entomobryomorpha > Tomoceridae > Yoshiicerus > Yoshiicerus persimilis. Next base: position 104,138,593 of record CM036940.2, read on the forward strand.
CAGTACAACATGACACTTCTAAGCAATATTATTCGTAGAGGTGGTAGATTCGTACTCGGTAAAGGTAAATATGATTGGGTGAAGTATGACATCACCACATCTCTCAAATGGTTATTCCCTGAGTACTTATATCAGTTTGAAATTCTATAAATGACTTATTCTGTATTTCATAATACTTGGCCCCCTTACTTCCTTAGTTATCTTGACTTTAACAATGTTCATTCGATAAACACTAGAAGGCACAAGTATGTATACCCTAGTCTTAATGGTCAATCATTACTATTTAAGAAAACATTCTATTATAAGAGTATTATTTTGTGGTATGAATTACCCGAGACAATCAGATTAAGTAAAAATCTTTCCGTGTTCAGTAAAAATGTAAAAGCGTACCTATTAGATAAACAGCTTAAATCGGCTACTATTGTAAATGACTTGTTGGATTATTCATGTATTGATGATGTTGCTGAAGGTATACTGTAATGCTAATTTATTTTGTGAGTGCCCAATTGATATGTATATGGATTTTGTAAAGGCCTCTGCTGAGAGGGTGATATTTCCATTGAATAAATTAAATTATGCAATTGGCAACTTAATTAATGAAAAGCTAACCCATGAAATGCAGGGAAAAGTGCAAACCCCGGTTATGTGTAGCAATAAACCGTTTTCTCTAATTTGAGATTAGGAAATCATAAACGCGAAAGTACAGTTACAATATTTTAATGGTTGGTTTTTGGTTTTGGCCAAAGTTGAGAACAAATTGAGCAATAGCTTACATCGAGATCTCAACAATCCATAGAATGGACACAATATTTATTTTATAGTTTTAACTTGGAACCATTTTGTGATCTTGCGATGGACGATTATCAGTTGCGCCAAGCTCATCAAGTTGAAGTTTTAATTCTTTAAAAGAAGGGCGTTCTTTTGGATCTTCGTGCCAACACTGGCAAAGTATTGCATATCTAAAAATAAATATAGACTTAAGCAAACAATCTCACAAAAATTCAAATGGTATAAGAACATTATACATTATACGTATTTACAATTCATCTGAGCCGTATTTGGGTTTTTTCATTCTCATTCCATTTTCCAATTCATCTACAAATTCCATGGTCCACGTATAGCCTGGATAAGGTACTTCTCCTAAGCTGTAAATTTCCCACAAAGTAACTCCGAATGCCCACACATCAGAAGCAGCAGAAAATGTCATATATTTTAAGGACTCCAGGGCCAACCAACGCCAAGGTAGAGGTGCCTTTATTTCGTATTAAATATTGCAATCAAAGTAACAAAAATTAATGTATTATTACAAATGAATATCTACCTGCTCCTTCTTGATATAATCCTTATATTCATAAAGTTGTTTCGATAAACCAAAATCTGTTATTTTTACGTTGAGGTTTTCATCAAGAAGCACATTGCGTGTTGCTAGATCCCCATGAATAACCTGAAAGACATAAATAATTAATAATGATATGGTTCCATATTTGACTTTCAGAAGAAGATGATACAACCTTCTTGGAAACCAGATAATCTATTCCGTCTGTAATTTGCATTGACCACTTTAGAAAACTGTCTCCATGTACAGAATTTACGTTTTTGTACTCGTTTTTTTTGGCCCCTATGTTTGTGTATTCGTTTTTTATGGCACCTTGTCCAGCTGACTCGTATGAGTTGACAAATTCATTTCTGCAATTTTGAAAAACTTTAAAATATGTATTGAATGGCAATAAAATGAATGTAATTTCAATAAAAATGGGAGTATCTGGTTTTTTGACACAGTGCAATTGTTTGTTTGTTCTGTGAGTAAATACTACTGGCCAAGTAAAGTAATACGGGCCAATTAAAATCATTACAATCTATATTTAATTTTTCCGTATATATTTTATTAACCTAAAAGTTAACCTAGGGGTATCCTTATTATTTCTCAGATAGTTTTGCAAATTTCCCCTGGAAACGTATTCCACAAATATGTAAACAATTCCTGCAATTATTAAGTATTATATTACGAATAGTTTTAAATATTTCAAATATTAGTTATAACATTAATATTGTACAAGTAATACCTTTATTTAAATCTTTGGTGTAAGCCCCGACAATTTGCACCAAGTTAGGATGACTTCCAAGATAGATCATAATCTTCAACTCAGAAAGCAATGCTTTCAGGTACTGTTTTTCTGCATGATTTTGAGTTGTCTTTACTGCAACAGTTTTGTGGTCCACTTCACCAAGCGTTACAATTCCAAACGCTCCACTACCAAGTACTCTGTCTTCTTCTACCCAACACAAATAATCGTTTTTTTAATATAAGAATTTTTAATTCATTAATTTATGTTTTCTAACCGACAACAAATCTGCCAGGATCGACTTCATATTCAGTTTTATAAGAAGTCATTGAAGCGAATCCATGAGCGTACTCTTCATCCCCTTCGGGTATCTGCTCCTTCTTAACACCTTTCAAGAATTCGTCAATTTCTTCTTGTGTTAATCCGGTCTGCTCATTACAAATGTAATAAAAATTTGATTACGAAATTCTTAAATAAAATAACATTTTCTTATTTTGTTAACCTTAGCCGGGCGGAAGAACTTGAAATAGACCACAAAAGCAATGACATTTAGAAAAAGTACGACCAGAGGAATGACAACAACCAGTGGATCTGTTTTATAACGAATTTTTTCTTTTATAAACTTTTAGTTTGTAAATAATTTTTAAAATTTAAAAAAATTTAATTAAGTTGTACCAAATTCGGCAGTGGTCACATTAATTATGAAATCCTGACGGGTTTCTTTTCCGTTATTAGCCACACAAGTATACGTTCCTGCGTCGCTGCTATCAATTTCATCAAAAACTATAACTGTTCCATTTCCAGAAGGCAGACTAGGAAGTCTCTACAACAATTACACATTTCTAATGGTTAGCTATTTTTCTTTACTAAAATGCATGCAAAATGTTGCTTTACAAGTAAAAACATTTTCTTACAAGCTCATCTTTTTCAAAGTAGACATTTGGTTTCGGATTCCCCCAAGCCGTGCATTCTAAAGTTGTTCCCTTTGAACCGCTTTGGATATTTCTTGTGGTTTGTACCTGATTTATAACAGGTTTTTCTATTTCTACAAAATATTTATATTCAGTTACACAATCTTTCCCGAAATAAATACATCCATAAATTATTGTGAAATAAACCTTGTAATTCCACGTCTACGGATGTTTCTATCCACCAATCAGAATTATAAAAAGATCCGGCACAAATGACTTTATTGACATCCGCGCTGAGGTTTGCATGCCAAGTAATAGTGTCCCCGACTAAGTCGTAGTCTATTCTTTCTATTTTAAGAATTTCATCAACCCTATTAAGTTCATTATTTTTCCTTAACACCGACGTACGTACATTTTCCTGAACATGTTAATATAAATGAAACTTTACCTTCGACTCTCGTTCCATTTTGGTTTTCCGTGTACCACACGATCGGTTTAACCATAAGGTGATTGAGCATTTTGCATGCCAAAGAAGTAATAGTTCCAGCATACAAGGGACGAGATTCGTTCGCAATATTTAATGCAATAAAATTAATTTTACTGATAGCTTTTAAGTCAAAAAGATTCCAGTCTTAAATTCCAAAGTAAAAAATATTTTAGAATAACTTAATTTTTTAATGATATTTAATTCCTAAGTGTTGTATGTAAATAAAAATAGGTACCCATTGCGTAATCAACAATAACAGCAAGTCCACGAATTGTCATTCCAACAGCGACGTATTTTTCGGAGTAACCTGTTGAGCAGTATAATGTTACTGATCTAAAATTTTGTCCCCCTGGTTGCTTTATAATTTGTGCTAGTTTGGTGTACTCTGACATATCACCGGTTGTAATGTTGAACATTCTGGCTGAATAACTTTGGTTGAAAAATTTCTGCAGAGTTAAAAATAATAGTAATACATTTTTATACGAAAGTAAATATAAATATTATTTTATACTTTACGATTATTTACTTATGTAATTTATTTAAAAAACTTGACTAATTCTCACAGGTATTGCAAATTGCTGAGCAAGTCTCGTTTGTGCGATGTTAATATTGGGAACTGAAATAAGTTTCAGCTTTGAAAGTTCGACAGGTTCGGTTGGGGTTTTCGTTTTACAGAATGGCTTGACGTATTTTATATAATTGCCTTGTTTAATCGCCTCTGCGGAAAGATCCAAACTTTCTCCGTCTTTAAAATTAAAATTCTCTAACCCCAATTCCTTATCTGCAAACAAATGAAAATGCATGTATTAAATGAAAACGGTAGAAAGTTATCCATAGAAAGACTTTTTTTGTGTTTTACCCGGTATTTCTGTAGTACTAGCATTGAATTCGAAATTGATTATATCCGCAATTAATCCTTTGTGTTTTAGTACGCATTCATAATTCCCATAAAAGATTGAACTTTCACTTCCATTAGATTTAAAAATAAAACCAACAATGGCACTTCTGACAATATTCACATTTGATCGAAAGACAGAAGAAGGAACCTTTGTTAGTTCCACATCCGACTCAAAATGTGAAGGAGTGCATGGAATGATGAAGTCATTTCCCGAAAATCTGGGAACCGTTTTCGGGTTTCTCAGAAATGAAGGCTTTGCACCATCTAACAAAGAACAGTTCAATAACTTAATTCAATAATATTGTTTTAATAAATGTTTGCTAAAAGTTTTAACCTTCAAGGAAAATATAAAAGGAAGTTCCAAGAGTTTTGTTTAATATTCCACGAAATTCATAGTTTCCTGTACGTGAATAATCGTGAATTGTTTGAGGAGGGACAAATTCTTCTGGTTTCTCCAAATAACTGTTTTTAGGATCACTATAGTACTCAAATAGTTCTTGAACACTGTAGATTTTCATTTCTACAGTAAAATTTATGCTTAATTTGTCGCTGTTTGGTTCGACTCCTTTGTAATAGTCAACCATCATGGCTTCTGTTGGCTGTAAAATTTATTTACTTTTTAAAATTCTCTTATTTTTATTCATTTTGATAAAATAACAAAAATGTAATTTATGTTAAAACAAATACTCACTTGGATTCCATAATAACGGAAATCAATAGGAAATAATGCTGTACATGTTATTTTAAGAATTCTAAATTCTCCAACAATTCTCAATGCAGAGGATGACAAACCGGTGTCCTGAATACATTCTAGTTTTACTTCATTTATTGCATTCTCAGATATTAAAAAACTACACTCCGGATAATCAGGGTCAGAAAAATTCGGTGGAAAACACTCACGAGCTATGGGCAACTCTTTAAATAGTTCAGTTCCAAGTACAATTGATAAAGTTTGTATTAATACCAAGAATATAATGAAAATCTGTTCCATAATTAAATTCGACTTATTTGGAAAACAACTGGCTGAATAAATTATTAGAAACAAATGGCTGGAAGCAGATCATTAATAAAAGTAATGCAGGAAACATTCCATCTTAAATAATAATGCTTCTTATATACACCTTGTTGTAAGTGATGCTATGATTTTCGTAATAGTAAAAGTAACAGGAAGTAAAAATGGCATTACGTTATAGTGAAGAAAATGGGACGATACGATTAAGAAAAACCTAGAGTTTGGTCGGAAATTTCATAGTGTGGCTAGAGATAGTATTAATATTATTTACCCTTGTGTTAAACTGAAGCAGAGTTGTAAAATATGGTGCTTTTAAACCTATAATCATTAATCAATTCAAATCTCGCTATTAGGTATACTGTTAATACATCTAATGAGAAATTCTAGTTATTAAAATTTAATTTGCCCTTTAGAACATACCACTTAATTACATTTATGACGTTGTGAATGTGGGCAGCAAATGTTTTCCATATAATTCAAACTTTACGAGGAAATGCGTTAACATTGTTGTCCACCAATAATAATACATGTAGGTAATTTTTTTCCAGTTTTGGCATTGTAAAAACCAATTTGGATAAATGTATTTGGTTTTTACAGGCATTTATTTCGATTCCTATTGAAGTGTACCTCAAAATTAATCGGAAAAGAATAAGAATATGATTAGATGTAGCTTTAATACCTTTTTATCCTTAAGGAGCCATGCAAACTGATGCTAATAAGATCATTAATCTATTTAGGCTAATAACCTCGGCTCTTAACGAATGAAGTAATTTTATTGCCAAATAACTTAAACCGAATTGAAGTATAGGAGGAAGCTTGGAACTAAACCTGAGTTTGCGATGCTATAAATTAAAATATATAGAAATGCATAATAATTATTTATACTTACTTTAAGTAGGGATAAAAGAAACTTATAAATTTAGAGATAAATTTATAGTCACAGTTATTATAAGAACCACATATGCATGAAATTTATATTATGATAATGATTAACACAGTATTATGTAATTATTAATTAATTGTTATTGATTGAGCTTTTTATCCTTGTGTGAGCTAAGTATACTGAAGCGGATAAGAGTGTTAAAACTGTTGTTGTTAAGCATATAACCAGTAATCAATTCAATTCTCACGGTCAGGTAAACTATTAATATATCTATAAGGAAAGCATAACTAAACTACACAAAATGGGTAAAGAGTACATATCATTCCATTTTATTGTAGGTAGACCGTTCTGATAAACAAGTAGATGTAACTGAAACATTTAAATTTATCATGAATAAAAAGACGTAATTAACTTAAATGAAGGTCAAGCGATTTGTTAATTTCTTTCACGAATTTTTCTTTTAGGACCACGATTTTTTTTCAATAAGTGGGCCTACATTTAAATAAATTGCGTCATTTTATTCATTTTCGCCTAATGAGGTGGTCAGAACTTTTCATAAATTTCTATTTTACAACTGTGATAAATAATGAATGGGGACTGAAGGATTTGGTTTTATTTCGCATAGCAAACAACACACATTTGTCGGGGGGAGGAGGTACCCCAAAGCAGACGCCAGGATACAAATGGGAGAGAGGGGGTCTGAAAAGTCGCTGGACGCTTAATTATTATATTTTACATAATGATTATTTAATGGGCATGCTCGCTGAAGGAATTCCTTGGAATTAATAGTTAAGTTTAAAGTAATTGAGAGTTTTCCCAAGTAATTTGGAATTTTAATCAGTAATCGAGGCAAACCAAGTACATTACGTCAAGAAAGTAGATGTTTTCCTTTGGGAAAGTAGTTGAAGTAAGGTTCTCAACTGGTAAGGAGAGAAAAAGTCCCAAGCTAACGAATGACGTGATAGACTGAATTCTTAGCAAGTACATTTTTAGCAAACGTACTTGTACTTATATTACATTTTGCGGGGAATAAATTCACATTTACAATTATTAGTAACTTTGTTTCCGCCATTGCGATTCTTTTCCGTGAAGACCACAGCAGAAGGAAACTCTTGTGTATAATTAGAACTTACTTTACTGTCTAATTGATTTGGGCATTGGCCTTTACAATAATTATTATAAAGTGTATTACGCATTTACAATTTTCATTACTATTATTAGGTTAGGTATGTATACATTATAATTAAGTTGACGAAAATTACATAACAACTGAAGTCATTGCTCCTGTTGACAAATTGATAATAAACACCGTCGGTGACCTTATTCAAAAGAAATATAAAATAATTTTGCTCTATGGAAAGAAAACTGAAATACCTCTAAGGGAAATTTTAAGCAGTTTGCATCTTATTTTCGAACAGTATGCGGATAAAAAAACTCTAGTGTATATTCGGTGATTATGGCTAAATTTAATGAATCACTTTCTAAGAGAAAAATAATTCTGATTCTTTTATCAGAAACCAAGTCTAAACTCTTTGCTGGAACAACGAATTTCTTTCATGATTCAATACCAATTGATTTTCAAAGAGAATTTCCTAAGTTAACATGGCATAACAAGGCAATGATTTGCAAATGATTTTAAATTAGTCAAATATTTAATGAATAAGCGAAACAAATGTCTTCAGTAAAGGATAAACAAAATGCAATGAAAAATTTAAAAACATGACAAATTTTATTCGATTTGGAAATTAAGAACTCCTGCATTAAAGTAATATTAGCATGCTAGAAGCAATATGCTAATCAAGCATACACTCTTAGGTTAACTATATAGATAATTACATCTAGAAAGTTTATGGTACATTATTATTTACATTGTTAGCTATTGACAATAATATCTGTATTTTGTGTGATGTAACTTTGTAAACTCTGTGCCTACATAAACTAGTTGGCTTACTAAATCACATTTTAACAAACATTTGTCTGTAAACCAGTAGCAACAACCTGAGTTCTTCAAGCCTTCATTTATTGCAATACTTCATATGTACGTCTTCATTTAATTCGGTACATTTAGTCGTTATCGTACAACACAAGGCCAATAACCTTTACATTTTATTATTTATTATCTGCAATTGCAACGCAATTCTGTTACTATATCCATACAATACCAATACAACATTAAAATTACACTATTTTAATGGTTGTTTTTGATTGTCGCAAAGTTTGCGTACAAATGTACAAATAGAGCAAAAGTTTACATCGAGATCTCCATAATCCTTGTGCACGGACACACTTTATTTTACACAAAGAACGATTTAGTGGTTTTAGCATGCAGACAATCTTCATGAAGTTTTTCTTCAGAATTAGCCGATTCTAACACCGCATAAACTAAATTATTTTCCATTTCTTGTGGATGATAATCAGATACGTCGAGGTCATCAAGTTGTACTTTTAATTCTTTAAAAGAAGGGCGTCGTTTTGGATTTTCGTGCCAACACTTGCAAAGTATTTCATATCTGAGAATAAATACTTATTTAAGTAAGCATTCTTATGAATAATTCAGACGATTTTAGAATATTGTCAATTAAACGTATTTACATTTTATCTGAGCCGTATTTTGGTTTTTTCATTCTCATTCCATTCTCCAATTCGTTTACAAAGTCAATGGTCCACGTATAGCCTGGATAAGGTATTTCTCCTAAGCTGTAAATTTCCCAAATAGTGATTCCAAATGCCCACACATCAGAAGCAGTAGAAAATGTCATATACTTTAAGGACTCCAGAGCCAACCAACGCCAGGGTAGAGGTGCCTTTGTTGCATATTAAGTATTGCATTCAGTATTATAAAAATTATAATGAATAATTACAGAAGGATATCTACCTGCTGTTTCTTGACATAATCATTATATTCATAAAGTTGTCTTGATAAACCAAAATCAGTTATTTTTACGTTGAAGTTATCATCAAGAAGCACATTGCGTGTGGCTAGATCCCCATGGATAACCTGAAAGACAGAAATAATTAATAATGACATAGTTTCCCGTTTGACTTTTAGGTTAAACTGAAACAACCTGCTTGGAAACCAGATAATCCATTCCGTTTACAATTTGCTTTGACCATTGTAGAAAACTTTGTTCAGTTAAAGGAGCTATGTTTTCGTATTCATCTTTTCTGGCACTTGTGTTTATGTATTCCCTTTTTCGGGCATTTGTCCCAACGGAATCATTGGAGTTCGCATATTCATTTCTGAAATTTTGAAAAGTTGTAAAATACTTTTACTACTGGCTTTTTGTTTTTGTTTATAAATTGTTTAAATTTACAGCCAAGTATAATAATTCGACTCAATACACAATGTTCTATAACTATAGAGTTGACCCTAGATAATGCACAATAGGACAAACCGTCTAAAGTGTGAGACAATACAAATAATCATCCCCAATAAAAACTTAATTGAACGGATAAACACTATAGCTGATTATTGCCATTGTTGCAACTTTAATCGAACTTTAGTATTTTACCGTATTGTGCGTTACTCAGGGCCAACCTTGTACAATTAGCTTAATTTTTCTAAATATAATTTATTTTAGGTAACCTGAAGTTATCTTTATTATTTCTCAGATAGCTTTGCAAATTTCCCCGGGAAACGTATTCAACAAACACGTAAACAATTCCTGCAATTGTGAAATATTACCACACTATGCATGCTTGAAAATATTTCAAATATTATTTATGGCGCCAATCTTGTACAAGTAGTACCTTTATTTAAATCTTTGGTGTAAGCTCCGACTATTTGCACCAAATTTGGATGACTTCCGAGATAAATCATAATCTTCAATTCAGAAAGTAATGCTTTCAGGTACTGTTTCTCTGCATGTCTTTGAGTAGTCTTTACTGCAACAGTTTTCTGGTCCACTTCACCCAGCTTTACAATTCCAAACGCTCCACTACCAAGTACTCTGTTTTCATCTACCCAAAAGGAAAACCATGATATTTTAGTATTCAAATTTAATTTTAATTTTTGAATTTTTAATCCGTTAATTTAGTTTTCTAACCGACAACAAATCTGGTAGGAGCGACTTCATATTCAGTTTTATAAGAAGCCATTGAAGCAAATTCATGCTCGTAGTTATCATTACCATGGGTTATCTGCTCTTTCTTTATACCTTTCAAGAAATCATTGATCTCTTCTTGTGTCAACCCGGTCTGCGCATTACAAACGAAAAATTCTAATTCGGTAATTTTTAAATAAAATATTTTTTTAATTCTTTAACCTTCGCCGGGCGGAAGAACTTAATGTAGATCGCAAAAGCGAGGACATTCAGAAAAAGTACGATGGCAGGAATGACAAAAACCAATGGATCTGTTTTATATCAAATTTATTCTTCCATAAAATTTAATTTGTAAATAATTTTAAAAATTCAAAAGAATTTAATTAAACTGTACCAAATTCTGCGGTGGTCACGTTAATTAAGAAATCCTGACGGGTTTCTTTTCCGTTATTAGCCACACATGTGTACGTTCCAGTGTTGTTGCTGTCAATTTCATCAAAAATTATAACTGTTCCATTTCCAGAAGGCAGACTAGGAACCCTCTGCAACAATTACACGTTTTAAAATTTTCTTTTACAAACGGTTTGGAAAATGAAGCCTTAGAAGTAAAGTATTTTCTTACAAATCCATCTTTTTCAAAGTACACAATTGGTTTCGGATTCCCCCAAGCAATACATTCTAAAGTTGTTCCTTTAGAACCGCTTTGGATATTTTTAGTTGTTTCTGCCTGCTTTATTACAGGTTTTTCAATGTCTACAGTAAGTTTAAAATTGAGTTTAAAACATTAGTTATTTTTCTTTACTGTCATTACTAGCTAAATAAAACCTTGTAATTCAACGTCTACTGATGTTTCTATCCATTGTTCAGAATTCCAAAAGGATGCTGCACAAATGACTTTGTTGACATCCGCGCTGAGATTTGCATTCCAAGTAGCGGTGTCCCCTACTAAATCATAGTCTATTCTTTCTGTTTCAAGAATTTCATTAAATCCAAGAAGTTCATTATTTTTCCTTAAACCTGACGTCAGAGATATTTCCTGGAAATGTTTATGTAAATGACACTAACCTTCGACTCTCGTGCCGTTATGTTTTTCCGTGTACCACACGATTGGCTTAAACAGAATGTGAGTAAGAATTTTACATGCAAAAGAAGTAATAGTTCCAGCATACAAGGGACGAAATTTGTTCAAAATATTTACAACAAAATAATTTATTCCATCGGTAGCGTGTAAGTCATACTTCATCCAGTCTCAAATAATAAAGTAAAGAAATAAAATTTTAGTAAAATTTTAATTAATTTAATTGTTAATGAAATTTAACTCTGCAGTATGTTTGGAAATTTAAAATAGATACCCAATGCGTAATCACTAATTACTGCAAGTCCACGAATTGTCATTGCAACAGAGACGTACTTTTCCGTGTAACCCATAGTGCAGTATAAAGTTGCTGCTGTAAAAATTTGTCCAACTGGCTGTTTTATAATGCTGGCGAGCGCGGTGAACTCTGATGTGTCACCGGTTGAACTGTTAAACATTCGGGCTGCATAACTTCGGTTGACATATTTCTACAAAGTCCAACCCGAATACAATCACGTGATTTAAAAATATAATACGACAGTAAAAAAATAAACCTGCTATATAACAGGCAGAAAAACTAATCAGTTTGCCAAAAGAAGTGTCCATTCGTCATAATAATAATCAGTTTATCATAAAAATATCATTTTTCCATATAAATCGTCATTCAATACGTAAATATTAATTTTACCATCACAAATATTGCTTTTCCCATCAATCAAATTGCTTTGACTATATTATTAATCGAAATGCCTAACGTACGATTAATTTTATGGTAAATTGACGACTTTTGTTTATTTCAAACCGATTATTTCTTTAGAGGAATAAAATACTTAAATATATATACAAAAATAATGTTTTATTCAAGTAGTTTCTTAAAAAATATAATTCTTACAGGGTTAGCAAATTGCTGAACCAGTCTCACATGAGCGAAATTATGCATGGGAACTGAAATAAGTTGCAGTTTCGAAGGATCGACAAGATCAGTTCTGCTTTTGGTTTTGCAAAATGGTTTTACGTATTTTAAGTAGTTGCCTTGTCTAATCGGCTCTAAGGAAACATCAAGATTATCTCCATTTTCAAAATTAAAGTTTTCTAATCCGAATAACTTATCTGGAAAGAAATGGAAATCCACTTGTTGACGAGCAAATGACGCGAATGAAAAGGAAACTCAATCAAGCTTTATGTTACCAGGTATTTCTGAAGAATCAGCATTGAATTCGAAATTGATTCTATCCGCAATAAGTCCTTTGTGTTTTAATACGCATTCATATTTCCCATAAAAATCCCCACTTTCGCTTCCATTATATTTAAAAATAAAACCATCAATGGGACTTCGGACAATATTCACATTGGATCGAAAGACTGAAGAAGGAAACTTTGTCAAATCTACATCCGACTCAAAATGTGAAGGAATGCACGGAATGATGACGTCATTCCCCAAAAACGTAGGAACCGTTTTCTGGTTTCTTAGAAAGGAAGGTTTGGCACCATCTGCCAAATTTAAAAACTAGTTGAATAATTCATTTATTTTTTATTATTAATTGTAATACATATTTTTTTTAATTTAAACCTTCAAAGAATATATGAAAGGAAGTTCCAAGAGTCTTGTTGTATATTCCATGAAATTCATAGATTCCTGTACGGGAATAATCGTGAACGGTTTGAGGAGGAACAAATGTTTCGGGTTTTTCCAAATGACTGTTCTCCACATTACTATAAAACTCAAATAGTTCTTGAACACTGTAAATTTTCACTTCAACAGTAAAATTTTGGTTTGATTTGTCGGTGTTTGGTTCGACTCCTTTGTACCAGTCAATCATCATGGCTTCTGTTGGCTACAAAATGTATTTGCTGGTTAAAGTACCATTACCCAATGTCATTTTGCTAAACTAACAAAATATAATTTATGTTAAAACAAGTACTCACTTGAATTCCATAATAACGGAAATCAATTGGAAATGATGCTGTAAATATTATTTTAAGAATTCTAAATTCTCCAATAATTCTCAGTGCAGATGGTGACAAATCGGTTTCTTCAATACATTCTAGTTTTACTTCATTTATTGCGTTGGCAGACATTAAAAAACTACACTCGGGATAATTAGGATCAGCAAAATTCGGTGGAAAACACTCACGAGCAGCGGACATCTCACTAAACAGTTCAATTCCAAAAGCACTTAATAAAATTTGCATTATTGCCAAGAAAAATATCAAACGTTGTTCCATAATTAAATTTTATATATTTTGAAACTGATTAGCTGAACAAAGTAATTAAAACTGCTGGAAGCTAGACGATAAATCAACCTAAACAGGAAACTTTTTATGTTCAATAAACAATATTTTGCCATTTTCCTTAAAACCAATCAACGAATGCTATGCTATGGATTTCGTAATATAGTAAAGTTAAAGGGAAGCAAAAATGACGATATCATTAAGAAAACCCTGCCGATTACCTCTATCTCTAGAAATACAAAGTTGAGACGTACACCGATTTAACTATATAGTTGCGAGTTCTGCACACAGCAACAATACTTGGCAAGGAGGAAGTGATATTTTAGAATAGGAGCTTGGTCAGAAATTTCATAATGTGACAGGAGACAGCATTTATATCTTTTTATCCTTGTCGAGCCATGCAAACTGAAGCGGATAAGAATGTAAAAATCGATTTAGTTAAGCCTATATCCAACAAGAAACTAATTAATACATCTAATAGAAAATCATAACAAAGATACACAAAATGGGTAAAGTACTATACATATCATTGCATTTTATTGTAGGTAGACACATACAGTATTGATTTGTCGGCAGAGGGAGATGGCCGATTTAAATTTATCTTGAACTACCATGATCATTTAAAAAATTCATATTCTTATGTCCACAGAAAACGAAGACTGCAGTTGAGGTGGCGTATAATATTTTGGATGTGTTTAGCATTGCTGTAGGTTTACTGATTTTACAATCGAATAATTGCCGTGAGTTTGCAAACCAGGTAAATGCATTCTTGACATTTATGTGTGTATTTGTGTCATTTGTATTGTAAGTCAAATTTTCCACTAAAAATTCCATAAAAAATGAAAATGAATTTGTAAAAGTTATTTTTTGCCTGGTATTTTAATACTTCAGTTAAAAGGAATTGCAAATTTTCTCAGTAATTACAATTAGGAAATTACATTAAATCAACAAAGGATGTGTTTTCCTTTGGGAGAGTAGTTGAAATAGGGTTCGCAACTAGTAAGGAGAGAAAAAGCCACGTGTAGGAATGAAAACGTTAGAGGAAACTTACTTTAATAAAGTAAATTACCATGGAATGCATGCAGGATTTTACAAACGTCAGCATGTGTAAACTCTGCCTGGGTTATTCCTATAGTATTGCTTGCCCAATGTATATAATTCCACAAGGCTATATTCTTTCCTCTCATTTTAATTTTTCCTGCACAGCTCATGCAAACGTCAATTTTGAAAATAGTTTACTTTCACGTTTTCAAAAATATGATATTCCAGGAGCTTGAAAGAAGGAACCACATCAATACAAAATGAAATTTTGATAACAATCGCATTTTTATCCGAAAAATCGGAAATAAATAGAACCTCTATGGTACTTTATTATTTGCATTGTTAACAATTGACATTAATTTCTGTGTTTTTACATTGCTATTTAAATTCAATATCAATACATATTGCAATTACATTTCAGGGGTTGGTATTTTTTTTCACTTTCATGCCTAAAAAGTTATTGTTTGATATAGAAACTTTTTATACAGGTTTAGATGTCGATTAGAGAACTCTTTAGTGCTTATGACGTCAAGAGCTTCTACATGATGTTTTTCTTCACATAGGATCAAAATTTAAATTTCTTATACAATTTTTTGCAAAAGTATTTTTCATCCTATAAATCTAACTCCGCATGTACTAAATTATTATCCATTTCGAAAAGATGATTGTCAGACACGTTGTGAAAAGACCCTCCTTATCTATTCAAGGTGTTCTCCACCACGTGGTCTACCCTAGCTAGGTATAGGAGGTTTAATATACTTTGAAACAACATTATTGACTTTAATACTTGAAAGGAACTTTAAACGGGAAGGATATACTGCTATTACTAGTTATAACAAGGTAAGGTATGGTACAGATATAGACAACACAAGGAAAATTTAACTCAACACCACTGGGAATCGAACCTATGTTCTCTCCCCCCAAGTCTCGTGTACACTTGACTGAAGCCACTGTGGTGCGGTGAATGGAGCCCTTCTATTTCCTCCATTCATCGCTCTAACTGTCTATTTGTCTCGCAGTGCCCTGGTCTAAGCTTCAGCTTCTCATCCCCTTTAGTCAAATTAAACCCTATACCTACTGGGGATGGGGCATGTACGGCTCTCGTAAGTTCTCATAGCGGCCTGTAGTTCATTATGAGCGTTCGTCTATTAGCGTCTAGCGTACGTCTGCCTAGTCTTGTGCTACAGTGTTTCATGTACAGGTTCCCCTATCCAGCGGTGAGATAAGGGTCTAGCTAGTGAAGGTAATCCCTTGCATCCACTAACTAGCCCTACTAACTATACAAGACTGGCTAGGAGCTATCGGCTATTATCGCTTGGCTATGTAAGAGCTATCTAGGGCTGGAGTAGAGGGTGTACGTTGAAGCACACCTTACTCACTTTTGTACCCCGCATCTTGTGAAAAGACCCTCCTTATCTATTCAAGGTGTTCTCCACCACGTGGTCTACCCTAGCTAGGTATAGGAGGTTTAATATACTTTGAAACAACATTATTGACTTTAATACTTGAAAGGAACTTTAAACGGGAAGGATATACTGCTATTACTAGTTATAACAAGGTAAGGTATGGTACAGATATAGACAACACAAGGAAAATTTAACTCAACACCACTGGGAATCGAACCTATGTTCTCTCCCCCCAAGTCTCGTGTACACTTGACTGAAGCCACTGTGGTGCGGTGAATGGAGCCCTTCTATTTCCTCCATTCATCGCTCTAACTGTCTATTTGTCTCGCAGTGCCCTGGTCTAAGCTTCAGCTTCTCAACGTCAAGCTCATAAAATTGGAATTTTAATTCTTTGAAAGAAGAGCGCGTTTTAGGATCTTCGTGCCAACATTGAAGAAGAATTGCATATCTGAGGATTCAATTTAAATATAGGTAAACAATACTTATGAATAACTGACATGGTTATAGAACATATAAATAGTAATTACAATTTATCTGAGCCGTATTTTGGTTTTTGCATTCTCATTCCATTCTCCAATTGCTTTACAAAGTCCATGGTATACGTATAGCCTGGATAAGGTATTTCCCCTAAGCTGTAGATTTCCCAAACAGTAACTCCGAATGCCCACACATCAGAAGCAGGAGAAAAAGTCATATATTTTAAGGACTCCAGGGCCAACCAACGCCACGGTAGAGGTGTCTGTTTTTCGTATTCAATATTTTTACTACTACAGTGTTGGCCACTAGTCACGCATCATGGGGAAATAACATTACCTGTGGCCACAACTAACGCATCATAGGGAATTAACATTACATGTGGCCACAAGTCACGCATCATAATGAAATAACATTGGTGTGTAGGAGAACCTTCGATTCTATTCAATAATCAGCTCCAATGCACCTTTATTTGAGCAGACTAACATTTATTTTGTAAGTTGTTTTTATCGAGTAAGTGTATCATTTGCGCAATGAAGCTTTCGAAAGATGAAAGATTGGAAGTGATAATGTTGGCTGGACGTCCAGGCTTATCCACCAGAGCCGTGGCAGTGGAATTCGCTGGGAGACATCCTGATAAGGCCCTCCACCAATCAACAGTTGTTAGACTGATTAACAAATTTAAGAAGACAGGTTCGACAGCTGATGCCCCTCGACCTGGGCCTCCTAAGACTGCTACAAACCCAGAGACTTCAATCACCGTTCTTGCAAAATTTGTTGCAAGTCCAAGAAGAACACCGAGAGAGGTGGCCAGAGATCTGAACATTTCAAGAACCAGTGTTCGTCGCATCCTGAAATTACATCATTTTAAACCATATAAAATGAAAATTCTTCAGGCTTTTAAACCAGAAGATCCGGCAAGGAGAATTGCATTTTGTCGGTGGGCGCAGTCAATTACTCCGATGAAAATCCCCACTGGATGTCAGGGCTGCAGGAACAAGGGTCTCCTGGATTTATGGTGTGGGCCGGAATTCTGGACAACACCATCATTGTTAAATTCTTTACGGGGACAGTAAATGGTGAATCGTCTCTTGATTTGCTAATGAACGAATTACTACCTGAACTGGACTTTATGCAGGTTGACCGGTGAACCAGGGACATTGATGAATTAAAACAAAGAATAGTGGATTGTTGCACAGCTGTCACTCCAGAAATTCTTCTTAACGTCAGACAGGAATGGATTGATCGACTTGACAGGTGCATAACACAGGATGGACATCATATTGAACATCTTTAAGCCAGGTACCACTTCATCTTTCTAGCTAAAATCTTAAACTTGCAAACCTAATGTTATTTCATTATGATGCGTGACTTGTGGCCACATGTAATGTTAATTCCCTATGATGCGTTAGTTGTGGCCACAGGTAATGTTATTTCCCCATGATGCGTGACTAGTGGCCAACACTGTATAAAATACGCTCTTAAATTAAATGTGCTTTAAAAGTTTAGTGAGTAGATAATTTATTTATACAAAAGGAATGTTTACCCCCTGCTTCTTGATGTAATCTTGATATTCATAAAGTTTACTAGATAAACCAAAATCTGTTATCTTTACATTAAGGTTATCATCAAGAAGCACGTTGCGTGTTGCTAGATCTCCATGGATAACCTGAAAGACATACATAATTAATAATGAAATAGCTTCAAATTGACACCAAGAGGGAAATGAAACCACCTGCTTGGAACACAGATAATCCATTCCATCTACAATTTGCCGTGACCACTGTAGAAAACTGTGATGAGTTAAACGACTTATGTTTGTGTATTCGTCTTTTTTGTCACCTTGACAAATTGACTCAATGGAGTTGACATATTCATTTCTGAAATTTTCAAAAACCGTAAAAACTGGGTTTTCTAACATTTTGGTTTATTGCATACGACAAGTTTTATATTAATTCGACTTAATTACAATAATTACAATTAATACTTAATTTTTACGAATGTGTATTATGTTAGGTAACCTGAAGTTATCTTTATTATTTCTCAGAAAGCTTTGCAAATTTCCTCGGGAAACGTATTCAACAAACACGTAAACAATTCCTGTAATTGTTAAATGCTGTTTTAAATATTTAAAATATTAGTTTTATAACTTTATCCAAGTAATGGTAATAGACCTTTTTTTAAATCTTTGGTGTAAGCTCCGACTATTTGCACCAAGTTAGGATGACTTCCCAGATAAATCATAATCTTCAATTCAGAAAGCAATGCTTTCAGGTACTGTTTCTCTGCATGCTTTTCAGTTGTCTTTACTGCAACCGTTTTGTGGTCAACTTCACCCAACATTACAATTCCAAACGCTCCACTACCAAGTATTCTGTTTTCATCTACGCAAAAGAAGAAATCGTAGTTTTTCAATATAAGAATTTTTAGTCCATTAATTAGTTTTCTAACCGACAACAAATCTGTCAGTAGCGACTTCAAATTCAGTTTTATACGAATTCATTGAAGCGAATCCATGAGCGTACTCTTCATCCCCATCTGGTATCTGCTCTTTCTTCATACCGTCCAAGAAATCATTAATTTCTTCTGGTGTCAACCCGGTCTGCAATAGAAATGTAATATAAATTTGATTAAGTTTAACAATAAATTCCAAAATAAAACACTATTCGTTTATTTCTTTAACCTTCACGGGGCGGAAGAACTTAATATAGACCACAAAAGTAATGGCACTAAGAAGAAATACGATCAATGGAATAACAACAATAATAACACAGTTTTACAAGATTTTTTGTCTTTTATTATAGTTTGCTCAATGATTTTAAAATTGCCAAGGAATTTATTCTGGGTGTACCAAAGTCGTAATTGGTGACATTAATTATGAAATCTTGACGGGTTTCTTTTCCGTTATTAGCCACACATGTATACGTTCCAGCGTTGTTGCTATCAATTTCATCAAAAATTATAACGGTTCCATTTCCAGAAGGCAGACTAGCACGTCTCTGCAATAATAGCACAATTCTAATGGTTAGTTTTTTCTTCTTTACTAAAATGTGTGTAAAATGTAGCATTAGAAGTAAAATATTTTCTTACAAGTCCATTATTTTCAAAGTGCACATTTGGCTTTGGATTTCCCCAAGCCGTGCATTCTAAAGTTGTTCCTTTTGAACCACTTTGGATGTTTCTTGTTGTTCCTACTTGATTTATAATCGGTTTTTCTATGTCTATAACATTTTTAAGATTCAGTTTAAGGAATTAGTTATTTTTCTGATTATTTACTTATTAACTTAGGTTATTAACTTATTTTTAACATTAAGTTATTTTTTAACTGTCATTACGAGTTAAATAAAACCTTGTAATGCAACGTTGATGGATGTTTCTGTCCATTGTTCAGAATTCCAAAACGCTGCTGCACAAATGACTTTGTTAACATCAATGCTCAAGTTTGCATTCCAAGTGTAAGTGTCACCGACTATGTCGTAGTCTATTCTTTCTATTTCAGAAATTAAATTAACCGCGATGCGTTCATCTCTTTCTTTTAAACCTGATGGCAGAGAATTTTCCTTTTAATGTTTATGTAAATGACATTAACCTTCTACTCTCGTTCCATTTTGGTTTTCCGTGTACCGCACGATTGGCTTACACAGAATGTGAGGGAGTATGTTGCATGTAAAAGAAGTAATAGTTCCAGCATACAAGGGACGAGATTTGTTCAAAATATGTAAGCCAAAGAAATTAATTTTATCGATTGCGTGTAAGTCATATTTCGTCCAATCTAATACGTTAAGAGAAGAAATTAAGTAAATTTGAGTAAAATTTACTTTGTTAATGAGATTTAACTCTAAAGTATGTATGGAAATTTAAAATAGTTACCCAATGCGTAATCATCGACAACGGCATGTCCACGAATTGTCATTCCAACAGAGACGTACTTTTCGGAGTAACCCATAGTGCAGTATAAAGTGCCTGCTGTAAACATTTGTCCAACTGGTTCTTTTATAATTTTTGCGAGTGCAGTGTACTCTGACATGTCACCGGTTGAAATGTTGAACATTCGAGCTGCGTAACTTCGGTTGACAAATTTCTGCAAAGGCCAACCCGAAAATACAATTAAGTCATTTAGAAATATAATACGACAGCAACATAAAAATAAGCCTGCTATATAACTGGCAACAAAAATAGTCAGTTTGCCAAAATGATTGTCAATTCACCATAATGATAATTAGATTACCATAAAAGTGTTAGTTTGCCATACAAATCGTCACTCATTACAAAAATAATCATTCTTCCCTAACTAATATTGCTTTTCCATAAATCAAATTGCTTTGACTATATTTTTAATCGAAATCCATACGTAGTGTCCATATACGTATGGTGAAAACAATTGAGAAACCTAGCTATAATTGTTATGGTAAAACGATTATTTATGCATTGAGTGACGATTTGTAATTTAAAATAATATTTTTATGAAAAACTTACTTTGTGTATGACAAACCGATTAGTTTTATATACTTCCTGAAAATAATGTTTTATGGTTTAAGGTAATCCTTTAATTAAGTAAATTATTTCTTACGGGGTTAGCAAATTGCTGAACAAGCGTCCCATGTGCGAAATTATACACCGGAACTGAAATAAGTTTCAGTTTCGAGCGATCCACAGGATCTGATACGCTTTTGGCTTTGCAAAATGATTTTACGTATTCTAAATAGTCGCCCTGTTTAATCGGCTTCAAGGAGACTTCAAGATTATCTCCATTTGCAAAATTAAAATTCTCTAATCCGAATAACTTATCTGCAAACAAATGAAAATTCAATTATTGGAAACCAAATGATACGAATTAGAAGGGGAGTAAATCAATCGTTTTGTTACCCGGTATTTCTGTAGTATTAGCGTTGAATTCGAAATTGATTCTATCCGCGTTAAGTCCTTTGTGCCTTAAAATGCATTCGTAATTCCCATAAAAGTCGGCATTTTCGCTTCCTGTAGATTTAATAATAAAGCCATCAATGGGACTTCTGAATATATTCACATTGGATCGATTGACTGAAGAAGGAAACTTTGTTAGCTCCACTTCCGAATCAAAATGTGAAGGAATGCATGGAATGATGACGTCATTTCCCGAAAACCTCGGAACAGTTTTCGGGTTTCTTAGAAAGGAATGTTTTGCACCATCTGCGAAATTTAAAAACAAATTCCATCACTCTTTTATTAATTTTTTGGTGATTTTAATAAATATTTTCGAAAATTTTAACCTTCAATGAATACATAAAATGAAGTTCCAAGAGTCTTGTTGTACATTCCATGAAATTCATAGTTTCCTGTACGTGAATAATCGCGGACCGTTTGAGGAGAAGTAAATTCTTCTGGTTTCTCAAAATAACTGTTACCTACTTTACTATAGTATTTAAATAGTTCTTGAACACTGTAGATTTTCACTTCTACAGTAAAATTTTGATTTAATTTGTCGCTGTTTGGTTCGATTCCTCTGTAGAAGTCAATCATCATGGCTTCTGTTGGCTGTCAATTGTTTACTGATTAAAATACCTTCATACACAATCATTCTTATAAAACAACGATGACATTTATCTTAAAATAAATACTCACTTGAATTCCATAATAACGGAAATCAATCAGAAATGTTGCTGTGCATATTATTTTAAGAACTCTAAATTCTCCAACAATTCTTAGTGCAGAGGGTGACAAATCGGTATTTTGAATACATTCTAGTTTCACTTTATTTACTGCACTGGCAGATATTAAAAAGCTACACGCGGGATACTCAGGGTCAGCAAAATTCGGTGGAAAACACTCACTAGAGATGGATAACTCGCTAAACTTGAATTATTGCCAAGAATAAAAAGAATTGTTCCATAATTAAATTCGCTTATTTGAAAAACGACTGGCTGAATATGTAGAAACGGTAGAAATTCTTTGAGTTGTAAAGTGATGCTATGGATATTATCTAGATGTATGGATGTACGTTATAGGAAAGTAAAAAGTGATTATATGATTGAAAAATTCCAGCCGATTACAGCAACCTGAAGAAATCCTAAGTTCTGACCTATACCGATATAACTAGTGGTGCAGAATCCTTTGTGCTTAACTCATTGGATGACAAAATTATATAATAATAGTAAACGAGGAAGACCTGATATTTTAGAAAAGGAACTTGGTGGGAATTTCATAGTGTGGCTAGAGATAGCATTAATACCTTTTTATCCTTGTGTGAGGCATGTAAACTGAAGCGGAAAAAAGTATTAAAATATTTTGTTGTTAAGCCCATAATGAATTCTATCTGTGCAAAGAAACTAATAATACGCTAATCGAAAACTATAACTAAGAGTTTATTTTAACCTTTAGAACATACCACATAATTATCCCCATATTTATGCTTGTGTTGTTAAGTAGTCATCAAATGTTTTCCATATTAATTTAAATTTTAGAGGGAAAGTCCTTCACGTTTATTAAAACATATTTGTATCCATTTAAATACATCTAAAAAATAAATTTTAAACCTCTCTCTTTATATGACAAACATTCCTTGGTCCACCAGGGTTCTCAAGCCTCACAAACCTCTCTCAGTGCTCAGTGTTTGCAATATTTTTCATTTTTTTGTCGCACTACTTTATTCACATTAACTATACATAATTAATTAATGCTCATTGTTGTTTTAAACTTAAAGTAGTAATCTTCGTAATGTCTATACATATGTGACATATTTAATGAACAAGTAAAAATAATGTCTTCATTAAAGGACAAACTAAATGTAATGAAATGGAAAAAAATATGGCAAATCTTATTCAGTGCTTTGGAAATTAAGAAAGCATAGTAAATATGCAGAGTTGCAAATCATCTGACAAAACCCTTTTAGTAATTACAGTCGTAAAGCAATTTCTTCTTCGGGGCATTCATTTATTACAATAATGTGTGTACGTTTTTCGCAAAATTTGAGTACAAATTGAGAAAGAGTTGAAATCGAGATCTCAACAATCCATAGGCAAGGCCGAAACGTTTATTTTATAGTTTTAATTTGGAACGATTTAGTAATTTTGGTTTCCAGACCATCAATATGAAGTTCTTCTTCAGATTTCGCTAATTCTAACATCGCATATGCTAAATTATTTTCTATTTCGCGAGGATGGTTATCAGATACGTCAAGCTCATCTAGTTGAAACTTTGATTCTTTGAAAGTAGGTCGCTGTTTTGAATCTTCGTGCCAACATTGGCTAAGTATTGCATATCTGTGGATAAAAACTTATTTTAAAAAAACAATGCTTTTGAATAATTCATATGGTTTTGGAACGTTATAAGTATTTACAATTCATCTGAGCCGTATTTTGGTTTTTTCATTCTCATTCCATTTTCCAATTCGTTTACAAAGTCCATAGTCCACGTATATCCTGGATAAGGTATTTCTCCTAAGCTGTAAATTTCCCAAATGGTAATTCCGAAAGACCACACATCAGAAGCAGGAGAAAATTTCATATATTTTAAAGACTCCAGGGCCAACCAACGCCAAGGTAGAGGTTCCTGCATTTCGTTTTAAATATTGCAATCAATATTATAAAATGCACTCTTAAATTCCCTTATCTGAAACAAATGAAAGTGCTATTACGGAAGAGTAAATGTTACCAATTAGAATAAGACTTAATCCAGATTTATGTTACCTGGTATTTCAGTAGTATTAGCATTGAATTCGAAATTGATTCTATCCGCAATAAGTCCATTGTGTTTTAACACACATTCATAACGCCCATAAAAGTCAGCACTTTTGCTTCCATTATATTTAAAAATAGATCCATCAATGGGACTTCTGACAATATTAACATTGGATCGAAAGACTGAAGAAGGAACCTTCGTGAGTTCCACATCCGATTCAAAATGTGAGGGAATGCACGGAATTATGACGTCATTCCCCAAAAACTTTGGAACCGTTTTCGGGTTTCTTAGAAATGAAGGTTTTGCACCATCTGCCAAATTTAAAAACAAGTTCAATAATTCAGTTATTTTTTATTATTTATTTAATAAATATTTTATGAAATTTAAACCTTCAAGGAATATATGAAAGGATGTTCCAAGAGTTTCGTTGAATATTCCATGAAATTCATAGCTTCCTGTGCGGGAATAATCTTGAACCGTTTGAGGAGGAACAAACGTTTCGGGTTTCTCCAAATGACTGTTCTCCACATTACTATAGTACTCAAATAGTTCTTGAACACTGTATATTTTCACTTCCACAGCAAAATTTTGGTTTAATTTGGCAGTGTTTCGTTGGACTACTTTGTGCCAGTCAATCATCATGGCTTCTGTTGGCTGACAATTTTTATTACTGGTTAAATATTCATATTAGTTTCGATAAAAAATCAAAAACATATAATAAAAATACTCACTTGAATTCCATAATAGCGGAAATCAATTGGAAATGCCGCAAAGCATACTATTTTAAGAATTCTAAATTGTCCAACAATTCTCAGTGCAGGGGGTGACAAATCGCTATCCTCAATACATTCTGGTTTCACATTATTTATTGCGTTGGCAGATATTAAAAATCTACACTCGGGATAATTCGGGTCTGCAAAATTCGGTGGAAAACACTCACGAGCTATGGACAACTCGTCAAAAAGTTCCGTTCCAATTGCACTTGATAAAGTTTGGATTATTGCCAAGAATAAAAGGAAAAGTTGTTCCATAATTAACACTACGCCTACCAAGGGTCAACCGAACGCTATGCACCAATGGGTTACAATTGTAACCAATACATAGGACCAGCACAAAATGAAAGATTACTTTCACATTCATGATGTCTGCCTACGGGAACATTCATCAACATCAGAGACTGCAAATAAGTACTATTATTATCTCAAAAATTGTAAAAAATCAAATTTTGACCCTTTCATTTCCGGACAGCCTTCACCGTGTCCTATATCAATCGAAAGCTGCTGTCGAGAGCTTTCGAATAATATAAACATCAACGCTGTACGTTGACGGGTTCAAGTTGTTTAGGGTAACATGTCAAAAACCGAAATCGGTTTTTGCGAGCCAGAGGCTCACTTATGGAGCCGTGTTGTCTGTCCGTATGTATGTACGTGAGCACGATAACTCTTGAAGGCATTGACCGATTTGGGTAAAACCTCTGATTTGGACTCATCTCGACCTAGTTAGGAACCCTATTTAAAATGGCCGTGGTCACCCCACCCCTTTCGGTGATAACGCGCGCTAACTTTATAAGCAATAAGATATGAAAATGGGGTTTTGGGTACTAAGATATCTTACACCGCTTCTAGTAGTTTGTTAGCGGGATAGTAAAAAATATATTTTACACCTCTTCCACTTTATAATCAAAGATATGACCACTTTTGAGAAGCGGTATACACACTTTTTAAATGTCTTTTACTATATGAAGCGTCTAGCTAACTTTCATGGTGTTTCCCACTTTATGAAGCGCTAAACTAACGTTTTTGGTGTTTCCCACTTTATGAAGCGCTAAACTAACTTTTTTGGTGTTTCCTACTCTATGAAGCGCCAAGCTAACTTTTTGAGTATTTCCTATTTTAGGAAGGGGTAAATTAATTTTTTGGGTGTTTCTACTTGTGGGAAGCGCCAAATTAATTTTTAGTTGGTTCTACTTATAGCTTTCAGTTACCATTACAAAATATAATATTTTTCAATTTTTTTGAAAAGTTTTAATCCATTTTGCGTTGTCATGGCAAAATTCAATATTTTCGAGTTTCCATGAAGAATTTTCCATTGCTATGAGAAAAGCATTGCTTTAAGATTATAAGATTCTAAATGAAACAAATAATTTTTTACTCTGGCTCGCTTTCTGTAACGGCTTGGCGATGTTTTTTTTCTGTTCCAAAAATTTTTGGGGGAGAAAGTGACGATGGATTCTTGATAAAGAGCCTATATAGTACCTAGAAATTAGTAGCACAGATAACGCACAAAATTCTAGAAATTTGCCCATTGTGCGTATATAGCAATGATGTTGTTTTTCGGTATTACAAATAATATTTCGAAAAGCATTCGTATTCTAAATCGAGTTTACCAAGGTAATATAAAAGGAATGCATATATGTCAATGGATGACCCCTTACCCCACAAAGACTTTTCCTGAGAGGTTATAGCAAATTGGTGACCATTTACATGGAAAGGATTGGTAGATTTTCAACTTTTTTTTTCAAAAAATCCATATCTCCGAAACTACTGAACGGATTTTGATGATTTTTTCGGGAAAATGTAAATAAATTTCTAAAACTCAGCTACTGTGATGGAAAAATTACTCAGTGGTCAAGTAAAAATTTTACAACTGTTTAAAGTTGCAAAAGTTACAATTGTAACCCATTGGTAGGCCACGGGTTAAACTGAACTTATTTTGGAAAACGTCTGGTCGAATAAACCATTAGAAACGGCTGGAAGCTAAACGATAAATAAACGTAAAGCAGGTAACTTTGTATCTTAAATAATACACAACTTGCGATGCTATGGATTTCGTGTAGTAAGTTAGAGTGAAGTATTAAGGAAGTCCCCAGAATGTTTTGGAAAGCAGGTAGGAGTACAATAGGAGGTGGTGTGAAAAATTCTAGTAAGCTCTAGAATGGAATCGTAGTTTCCACATTTTTGATACAATTCGTCAGAATTATCAGTATCCTAGGTAATCATTTTAAAAAACACCATATTTAACCAGCAGTATATGCCTTGATTAGCTTAGAGCAATCAGACAGCTGAGGTTATCAAATGCATTTTGCACAAAGATATTTCGTAATATTATGAGTCGTAATATTTTGAGTAAGCTGAAATGATCACTGTGCAGAAACAGTAACCAAGAAATAGAAAGTTCCAAAGTAATTCCAAATTTCTTTCCAATTATTTAGTTAATCTAAATGAAAATGACTTTTATACACTCTTTGAGTGAGATGAACCTGCTACAAATAAAATAAATAGTATTTATGTCATCACATCTGGAATATTTCTTATTGTATTGCATTTTGCTGTTGTTACACCGAGGCTATAATTATTGCATGACTGAACATTTTTTTCCCCGATGCTATTTTCTAATGATTATTTACTATAGTACATGCTCGCTGAAGGAAGTACCTTGTGATTAATAGTTTAAAGTAGTAATTGGAAATTTCTCAGTAATTGTAATGAGGAAAGTACAATACGCCACGAAAATAGATGTTTTCCAATGGGACAAAAGTTAAAGTAAGGTTGGCAACTAGTAAATAAATAGATAAAAAGCCCCACCATGGCCAAGGTTAGGATAGGTCTAATTCCGCTTGTTAAGACAGTGCGTAATATCCAGAGGAAAAGTACTCTAATAAATGTCTAGGGAATTACCATGCCATGCAAGCAGGATTGTATAAACGTGTATCTCCGTTGCCATCTATGCAGTAAATATAATTGAAATTTACTTTACTAACTTCGTAATCACCAATTTTGTTAACAAGCATTTTAATGCATTGGATTATTAATCCGCCTAATCATTATTATACAATAATGTGTAACTACGTGTTCATTGAATTTCGGTTAATTGTTGTGCAAGGGTGTATTTAATTTTTATGCATTTATTCGTTGTCGTAAAGGGCAAACAAAATGTAATTAGATGTAAAAAATTTGACATATCTTACTCAATGTTTAGAAATTAAGAAAACATGAAAGAAGAAAAAGAAACAATGACAAGAAAAAGTTAATTAAATAGTTAATTTAATAACACATTTAGTAAATAATTACAGTCTTAAAGCAATCTTTAACTATACAGGTAATTATTTCTAGAAGGTTTATGATACTTTATTATTTACATTATTAGCTATTGACATTAATTTCTGTATTTTGTATAATTTAACTTCGTAAACTCTGTGCCTATATGTGGCCTAATAAACCGCATTCTAACCAATACTTCTCCGCAAAACAGTAGCAAAGTAGCAACAACCTGAGTACAAAAAATACTAGTATAAATGAGTTCGTGGGTACAGAGTATTTTGAAAATTAATGTACTTTATGGTAATAAATACATTGTAAATTAAAATCTGCAAAACATTTAATCCTTTAAAATTTCAATAAACCGTAGCCTTTAGAATATATCTTACTTTTGATTTACATATTCGTTTACAATAAAAAATTTATACCCTTTCTTTAACATTAGTAAAAGTGTGGAGTAAAATGATTCGTAATGTAAATGTCGTAAAATTTACTTAACAAGAATTTAATTACCATTCAAGTTAAATATTTAACCTAACTTAACTAAAGCAAAAAAAACTTAAAAAATTACCGTATTATTCTACGTACTCTTCTAACAGGAAAATCAATTCGGAATATACAGCATTTTATATTTCTTGGGAATGATAATCGGATACGTCAAGTTCATCAAGTTGTAGTTTCAATTCTTTAAAAGAAGGCCGTTGTTTTGGATCTTCATGCCAACATTGGGAAAGTATTCCATATCTGCGGATAAATACTGACTTACACAAACGCTCCTATGAATAATTCATATCGTTTTAGAACTTTGTACATTATACTTATTTACAGGTTATCTGAGCCGTATTTTGGTTTCTGCATTCTCATTCCTTTTTCCAATTCCTTTACAAAGTCCATGGTCCACGTATAGCCTGGATAAGGTATTTCTCCTAAGCTGTAAATTTCCCAAATAGTAACTCCGAATGCCCACACGTCAGAAGCATGAGAAAATGTCATATATTTTAAGGACTCCAGGGCCAACCAACGCCAGGGAAGTGGGGCCTTTATTTCATATTAAATATTGCAATCAGTGTTATAAAAATCATAATGTGGAATTACAAAACGATTTCTACCTGCTCCTTCTTGATATAATCATGATATTCATAAAGTTGTCTCGATAAACCAAAATCTGTTATCTTTACATTGAGGTTATCATCAAGAAGCACGTTGCGTGTTGCTAGATCTCCGTGGATAACCTGAAAGACATACATAATTAATAATGACATAGCATCACATTTGAAATTTAAAGGAAAAAGAAACAACCTGTTTGGAACCCAGATAATCCATTCCGTTTGCAATTTGCCTTGCCCACTGCAGAAAACTGTGTTTAGTTAAAGCACTTGTGTTCTTGTATTCGCTTTTTCTGATAATTTGTCCAACTGACTGATTCGAATTGACATACTCATTTCTGAAATTATCAAAAAAGTATAAACTACTTAACTATTGACACGCAATTTCAATAAAAATGGGATTTTCTGGTTTTTAGATTTAGTGCACGAATTCTGTGCGTAAAAATCAAGGGCCCTGTACAATAATTACGATGATTACAATGTATACTTAATTTTGCAAAATATATTTCATTTTATGTTACCCAGGGACATCTTTATTATTTCTAAGATAGCTTTGCAAATTTCCTCGGGAAACGTATTCAACAAATACGTAAACAATTCCTGCAATTATAAAACAGTATTAAATGACGCATGGTTGTAAATACTTCAAATAGGTATTGGTTTTAGGGTTAATCTCGGACCAAGTAATACCTTTCTTTAAATCTTTGGTGTAAGCTCCGATAATTTGAACTAAGTTAGGATGACTTCCAAGATAGATCATTATTTTCAATTCAGAAAGCAATGCTTTCAGGTACTGTTTCTCTGCATGCTTTTGAGTTGTCTTTACTGCAACAGTTTTGTGGTCCACTTCACCCGGCTTTACAATTCCAAACGCGCCACTACCAAGTATTCTGTTTTCATCTACCCAAAAGAATAATCATAATTTCTCAATATTAAATTTTTTTTGAAAAGACGAATTTCTAGAAAATTCGTCTATTTTTGATTTTTTAATTCGTAAATTAAATTCTCTAACCGACAATAAATCTGTGAGGAGCGATTTCATATTCAGTTTTATAAGAAGTCATTGAAGCGAATCCATGAGCGTACTTTTCATCCCCATCGGGTATTTGCTCTTTTTTCAGACCTTCCAAGAATTCGTTAATCTCTTCTTGTGTCAATCCTGTCTGCTCAATACAAATGTAACAAAAATTTGGTTGATCATTTAGTATTCTAAAATAAATTAACGTTTTCTATTTCTTTAACCTTCACAGGGCGGAAGAATTTAATATAGACTGCAAAGGCAATGGCAGTAAGAAAAAATACGATAACAGGTATGACAACAACCAACGGATCTATGAAATAACGAGTTTTCCTTTATAAAATTTTAGTTTGTATAGAATTTTGAAATTTCAAAATGGTTTATTCAGAATTCACCAAACTCGGCAGTGGTCACATTAATTATGAAATCCTGTCGGGTTTCCTTTCCGTTATTAGCCACACAGGTGTACGTTCCCGCGTTGCTACTCTCTATTTTATCAAAAACTATAATTGTTCCATTTCCAGATGGTAGACTAGGAAGTCTCTGCAACAGTAACACATTTCTAATAGTTAGCTGTTTTTCTTTAATAAAATTTTGTGCGAAATGTGGCTTTAGAAATAAAAGTTTTGCTTTACCAGTCCATCTTTTTCAAAGTAGACACTTGGTTTTGGATTCCCCCAAGCCGTACATTCTAAAGTTGTTCCTTTTGAACCGCTTTGTAAATTTCTAGTCGTTTCTACTTGATTTATAACCGGTTCATCTATTTCTACAATGTACAGAACCACAAATACTTGCAAAAGACGCAGTAATACTTTAGCAGTAATGCGTGTTTTGCTTGCTCTTTAACAACTTTTCGGGAAATTTTTCACATTTCCCAATTTTCCCCACTTCTTATCACAAAAAGTGGACTAACCCACACTGGAAAGTTGGTAATATTCCCAGTGTGGGATAATCCTATTCGAAACCTTGCCTGAAACTGTCTACGATATAAACACATACATAAATTATTGCTAAATAAAAACCTTGTAATGCAACGTCTACGGATGTTTCTATCCACTCTGCGGAATTCCAAAAAGACACTGCACAAATGACTTTTCTGACATCCACGCTGAGATTTGCATTCCATGTGGCAGTGTCACCGACTAAGTCGTAGTCAATTTTTTCTATTTCAAGAATTACGTTAACCTCAATGAGTACATCACTTTTCTATAAAACTGCCACCGCTTCAGACAATTTTCTGAAAATATTTATGTAAATGAAATTTAACCTTCGACTCTCGTTCCATTCTGGTGTTCTGTGTACCACACGATCGGCTTAAACAGAATGTGAGGAAGTATTTTGCATGCAAAAGAACTAACAGTTCCGGCAAACAAGGAAGATGTGTTCAAAATATTTACACCAAAAAAATTAATTCCATCGATAGATTTTAAGTCAAGTGTCATCCAATCTTAATGTTACCGACAAGAAGGTAAATATTAGTAAAATTTGCTTTGTTGATGAAATTTAACTTTCAAGTATGTTTTCTATGCAAATTTAAAACAGTTACCCAATGCGTAATCAACGACAACAGAAAGTCCACGAATTGTCATTCCAATAACGAGGTACTTTTCGGAGTAACCCGTTGTGCAGTATAAAGTAGCTGAGGTAAAAATTTGTCCACCTGGCTGCTTTATAATTTGTGCGATTGAGGTGTACTCTGACATATCACCGGTTGAAATGTTGAACATTCGGGCTGAATAACTTTGGTTGACAAATTTCTGCAAAGCCCAACCCAATAATTCAACTAACTTATATAAAAATATAATATAACAGCAAAAATAGAAAATTTTCGATAGTTTAAGGGATTTCTTAAGTAATTTATGATAAAAAAATACCTAATTCTTACAGGGTTAGCAAATTGCTGAACAAGTCTCACATGTGCGAAATTATGCATGGGAACAGAAATAAGTGTCAGTTTCGAGCGGTCGACAGGATCAAGTGGACTTTTGGTTTTGCAGAATGGTTTGACGTATTTCAAATAATTGCCTTGTCTAATCGGCTCTAAGGAAACCTCAAGTTTATCTCCATTTTCAAAGTTGAAATTTTCTAATCCGAATAACTTATCTGGAAACAAATAAAAATACACCTAATGAAGAGTAAATCGTAGGAATTAGAATAATACTGAATCAAGTTTTTGTTACCAGGTATTTCTGTAGTATTAGCATTGAATTCGAAATGGATTTTATCCACAATAAGTCCTTTGTGTTTTAATACGCATTCATAACTCCCATAAAAGTTGGTAATTTCGCTTCCATTATATTTAAAAATAAAGCCATCAATGGGACTGCGGACAATATTCACATTGGATCGAAAGACTGAAGAAGGAACCTTTGTCATTTCCACCTCTGAGTCAAAATGTGAAGGAATGCATGGAATGAAGAAGTCATTTTCCAAAATTTTGGGAACCGTTTTCGGGTTTCTTAGAAATGAAGGCTTTGCACCATCTGCCAAATGCAAAAATAAGTTCAATAATTCATTTGTTTTTATTATTCATTTTATTTAAATACTTGCTAAAAGATTTAACCTTCAAGGAATATATAAAAGGAAGTTCCAAGAGTAGATTTATTGTACATTCCGTGAAATTCATAGTTTCCTGTTCGAGAATAATCGTGAACCGTCTGAGGAGGAACAAATGTTTCTGGTTTCTCCAAGTTACTGTTCTCTACATTACTATAAAATTCAAATAATTCTTGAACACTGTAAATTTTTACTTCCGCGGTAAAATTTTGGTTAGATTTTTTGCTGTTTGGTTGGACTCCTTTGTACCAGTCAATCATCATGGCTTCTGTTGGCTGTCAAATATATTTAATGGTTAACATATATTTATCCTCATTCATTTTGATAAAATAACGATAACATAGTAATAATCTTAAAACAAATACTCACTTGAATTCCATAATAACGGAAATCAATTGGAAATGATGCTGTGCATATTATTTTAAGAATTCTAAATTCTCCAATAATTCTCAGTGCAGGGGGTGACAAATCGGTATCCTGAATACATTCTTGTTTGACTTTATTTATTGCATTGGCAGATATTAAAAAACTACACGTGGGATAATCAGGGTCAGCAAAATTCGGTGGAAAACACTCACTAGAGATATCTAACTCGCTAAACTGTTCATTTCCAAATACTTTTGATGAAGTATGGATTGTTACCAAGAATAAAATCAAAAGTTGGTTCATAATTAAAT
Organism: Yoshiicerus persimilis; assembly: GCA_020352615.2. NCBI lineage: Eukaryota > Metazoa > Arthropoda > Collembola > Entomobryomorpha > Tomoceridae > Yoshiicerus > Yoshiicerus persimilis. The sequence continues at coordinate 104,172,168 of CM036940.2, forward strand.
TTGATTTATTTGGAAAACGACGACTTACTTAATAAACTTAATGAACTAGTAGAAATGGATGGAAGATGGACAATAAATAAACGCAAATTAGGAAGCTTATTATCTTAAATATTAATTAACTTGTTTATTTTAACTTCCTTCCTTGAATCGGAATGTGATGATATGGATTTCTTAATATTGTAAACGTTAAAAGATGGAAAAGGAGTAGTAAATAATAGGGAAGTATTCACGAAAGCCGTAGAATACTTGAGCTAGTAGGCCGTGCGTCAATTTGGGTTTTCAATCAGGAAGAGACTATCGAAACAGTACAAACCAGTTTTATTAAAAAGTCCTACATTTAACCAGCAATATATGCCTTGATAGGCTAAGAGTAATCAGCCAGTCAAGGCTAAAAATTCATTTTGCGCAAGGGTCAATCAATCATCAATAGTATAGTTAATTATTCTTAGTTTTGTTTATTTAGGCTCTGAATTTAAAACTAAAGTCATTAATTATAATGCTATAATAACTATATGGTACAAATAATAAGTTGGAATCAAGAAGAATCCCATTTTTAAGAACTGTTTAGTCTACAAGGCTGTTAGGGAAAATTTACTTTGAATTATTTAGATAATCTAAATGAAAATGACTTGTATACTCTTTTTGAGTTTGATGAACCTGGTACCAGGAAAATAATATTATTATTTTACCAGCAGTGTTTAGAATAAGAACCTGGGTGGTAAACAAATAAAGTAATTTCAACGCCAAATCACTTAAGCAAATAAGAAGCTTAGGAGGAAGTTTGGAACAAAACTTATGAAACATATGGGATTGTGGCATAATTATTTAGTATCGTCAGATACTCTATGGGAATAACCTGGTCGTCTGTGGGGGGTAGCCGCTAGTGGTGGGCATCTCAGAAACTTTTAGGAACCAGAACCAAACCGGAACCAGAAATAATTCAAATTTTAGGAACCGGAACCAGAAATAATTCAAATTTTAGGAACCGGAACCAGAAATAATTCAAATTTTAGGAACCGGAACCAGAAATAATTCAAATTTTAGGAACCGGAACCAGAAATAATTTAAATTTTAGGAACCGGAACCAGAAATAATTCAAATTTTAGGAACCGGAACCGAACAAGAACCGAATCTTAAGCCGTAGTTTATTAGATAGTTGAATTAAGGCTTAAAATCCCAAAATTAGAAAACAAAATTTACGTACACCACAAAATGGGTAATTTAGTTTTCTAAATTAATTGCATATTACTGTACAAATTAATGCAAAGGAATGGCATAAACATTGTCTAGGCTGAAGCCATGTTACTCACAGTAACACTGCCTAGGTTTAAGCTACCGTCGGGAGTAGCTTCTGTTGGGAGCAATTATTGTCGAAAGAAGTAACATATCTGTTGACAGGCAGTTTTTGTCATTCTGCACACTCATAGTTATTTTGGCTCTGTTCTATGGCTATGGCAGTTGTCCAATTTAATGTCTAATTTACAATATTCCTCTTTCACCTATATTTTGCTGACGATACTTTGTTACCGCAGTTGTACATTGGTTTCTTTAAACTTACTTTAAATAAGGATTAAGGAAACTTAGTTATAATAAGAATAATATAAATGAAAATTATATAATGATAGTGATTACACAGTAAGCTATAATTATTCATTAATTATGATTGAAGGATATATAATTTTTAATCATTTAGAAGCTATGTGTGCATAGATTTTAAGTATGAGAAACAGCAAATAGTTTTTTTAGTTTGATTTGGTTGTTAAATATTACTGCCATTTTTCAAAAATTTGTGTAACGTCTTGCCCCGCATGAATTTCTCTTTAAGTAAGCAAATCGTGAACCGAATTTCATGAAGACTATGAATTAGTTTTTCCTGGTTATAAAGTAACATTTTTATATTGCTTTTAAAAATAGGTGATTGGGGTTCAAAATCGTCGAAAAAATGTCCTTGCAGTACAGGTACGCTCCGTTAAATGTATTTATTCAGTTTCAGACAACACATGGCCATCGGCCTTTCCATTTTATTATTCACTATCCATAATTTTACATTCTACTTTGTTACATTACTATATTAGTACAATATTTCGCAAAACTTGAATACAAATTTAGCAAGAGTAGTCATCGAGATCTCAACATTCCGTAGGAAGGATTTAATTGAAGTTTTTAATGAGAATTGACCGTAAATTTAAATTTCGCATATATTTCCTAAGCATTTTTATACTGTCAGCTTGTCGCTTCATCTACAAAATTATTTTCCATTTCTTGGGGATGATGATCAGATACGCCAAACTCATCGAGTTGAAATTTCAATTCTTTAAAAGAGGGGCGTTGTTTTGGATCTTCGTGCCAAAACTGGCAAAGTATTTCATATCTGACGATAAATACTGAGTTAAACAAACATTCTTATAAATAATTCAGATACTTTTAGAGTATTGTGCATTAAACGTATTTCCGTTTGCAATTTGCTTTGACCACTGTAGAAAACTGCAGTCAGTTAAAAGAGTTATACTTTTGTATCCGCTTTCTATGACAGCTGTGTTTGTGTATGTTTTCTTTCTGGTGTTTTGTCCAATTGAGTCATTGGAGTTGACATATTCATCTCTGAAGTATAGAAAAACAGTAAAAATTGGATTTTCTGGCTTTTTGTTTTAGTGTTTGTAAAAATCACCGACCAAATGTAAAATACGACTAAATTACAATAACTACAATATATGTTTAATTTTCTATTTTAGTTTATACTTTTTTACAAACGGGACATCTTTATATTTTCTCAAATAGCTTTGCAAATTTCCACGGAAAACGTATTCAACAAACACGTAAACAATTATTGTACATTTGATGTTTAAGTTCTCTGCATGTAAAAGAAGTAATAGTTCCGGCATACAACGAAAGAGATGAGTTCAAAATATTTACGCCCAATAGATTAATCCCGTCGATAGATTTTAAGCCATCCAATCTTAATTGTTAAGGTCAAAAGGTAAAGTTAAGTAAAATTTACTTTGTTAATTAAATTTAATTCTCAAGTATGCATTCTATGCACGTTAAAAATGATTACCATATCCGTGTACTTTTCGTTGTAACCCGTTGTGCAGTATAAAGTTACTGCTGAAACATTTGTCCAACTGGCTGCTTTTGCTTTATAATTTGTGCGAGGTCGGTGTACTCTGATGTGTCACCAGTTGACATGTTGAACATTCGGGCTGCATAACTTCGGTTGAAAAATTTCTGCGCAAGGTCCAACACGATAATACAATTATAGGTTACATAGAAATACAATATATGACAGTAGTAGAAAAATAATGTTTTATTATTTAAGGTAATCCTATAAGTAATTCAGTAAGTAAGTGCTAACCTGAAAATTCAACTGAATCTTACAGGGTTAGCAAATTGCTGAACAAGTCTCGCATGGGTGAAATTATGTAAGGGAACTGAAATAAGTTTCAACTTTCATTTATCCACAGGATCAATTGAACTTTTGGTTCTGTAGAATGCTTTTATGTAGTTGTACTCTTTAATCTGGGCCTCTGCGGAAACATCAAGATTTTCTCCACTATGAAAATTAAAATTCTCTAATCCGAATAACTTATCTGCAAACAAACCATATGGTACGAATTAAAAGGCGACTAAATCAAGTTTTATGTCACCCGGTATTTCTGTAGTATTAGCATTCAATTCCAAATTGATTCTATCCGCAATTAGTCCTTTGTGCTTTAATACGAATTCATAATTCCCATAAAATTCATCATTTTTGCTTTCTTTAGATTTAATAATGAAGCCATCAATGGGACTTCTAACAATATTTACATTAGATCGATTGACTGAAGAAGGAAACTTTGTCAGCTCCTCTTCCAAATCAAAATGTGAAGGAATGCATGGAATGATGCCGCCATTACCCGAAAACCTGGGAACCCTTTTCTGGTTTCTTAGGAATGAAGGCTTTGCACCATCTGCGAAAAGTAAAAATCAGTTCAATAATTAATTTTTTTATTATTCATTTTTTAAATAAATATATTTATATTTAACCTTCTAAGAATACATAAAAGGAGGTTCCAAACATTCCGCAAAATTCATAGTTTCCAGTACGGGAATAATCGTGAACCGTCTGAGGAGGAAGAAATTCCGCTGGTTTCTCTAAATGACTGTTTTCCACATTACTATAAAACTGAAATATTTCTTGAACACTACAGATTTTCACTTCTACAGTAAAATTTTGGTTCAATTTGTCGCTGTTTGGTTGGACTCCTTTGTACCAGTCAATCATCATGGCTTCTGTTGTCTGTAGAATGTAATTACTGGTTAAAAAAACTTTTATTCAAATTTAGTTTGATAAAATAACGATAACACAATTTATCTGAAAATAAATACTCACTTGAATTCCATAATAACGGAAATCAATTGCAAATGATGCTAAGAATTCTAAACTGGCCAATATTTCTCAGGACAGAGGGTAAAAAATCGGTATCCTGAGTACATTCTAGTTTCACTTCATTTATTGCACTGGCAGATATTAAAAAACTACACTCGGAATAATTTGGGTCAGCAAAATTCGGTGGAAAACAATCACGATCTATGGGTAACTCTTTAAACAGTTCAGTTCCAAATGCACATGATAAAGTTTGAATTAATACCAAGAATGAAAGGAAAAGTTGTTCCATAATTAAATCGATTTATTTGGAAAATGACTGAATAAAAAGAAATGGCTGGATGCTAGAAGATAAATAGACGTAAAGCAGGAAACTTTTTATCTTAAATTATAATGCTTCATTTAAACAATTTGCTATTTTTAAGGTTTTTCTTTGTGTTGTAAAGTGATGCTATGGATATATAGTAAAAGTAAAGGGAAGTAAAAATATTAGAACGTTTTTAAGGAAGTAAAAAGTGATCTCATTAAAAAATCCCAGCCGATTATAGCCATCTCAGGAATTCCAAAGTTCTGACCTATACGGATATATGTAGTTGTGAAGAATCCTTTGTGCTCAACTCGTTGGATGGAAAAGTTATATAGTAACACTGGGCAAGGCAAAAGTGATATTTTAGAAAAGGACATGCATGGGAATTTCATAATGTGGCTAGAGATATCATTAATACCTTTTTATCCTTGTGTGAGGCATGTTCGGAACCGGATAGAAGTATTAAAATATATTGTACTAGTTAAGACCAAAATCAGCAATTAATTAAATTCCCTGTCAGATTAACTAATAATACACTAATAAAAAATTATGATTAAGAGTTAAAAAATTAAGATTGTGCTATGAGGTCGAGAAAAAATTGAAGTAGAAATGTTGACCGACTACGTTAGGTAGCTTATCTTTGAATAACGGAAGTTAAATGCATAAAAATAGGTTTAAATTTTTTTAGCATTATTACGAAACATAAATACTTATAAATTATATTATTTAACCTGTTGAGTTTAACTTGCGTTAAGCATTAAGAAGGCATAGCCCACCAATTTAAACAAACTTACTGTTAATGTACCTTAATTGTAGTTCAAATATGTCCAAACCAAACAATATATTCTTTTTGGGCAACACATATTGTATAGGTAAATGTATTATAAAGTGTAAAGGACAATAGCTAAATGAGGTATACTGTGTAATAAATACTATTATATTCTAATAATAATATCAGTTAACTATTATTATTTTGCACAAACTGACGTGCTCACTCTGGAGAAACAGTAACGAAGAAGTAGAAAGTTGATATCGCAATTTTAAGAACTGCTTAGTCTATAAGGCTCTTTAGGAAAAACTTATTTCGAATTGTTTAGGGATTAATGAAACTTATATAAGGTAGAGTTACAATTAGTTATAATAAGAATCGCATATGAATGAAAATTGTATATAAATAGTGATTACATAGTAAAACATAATTATTAATTACATGCGATTGGATGATGTATGATTTTTAATGGTTTAAAAGCTATGTGTGTGTAGACGTTAAATATGAGAAACGCAAATTTAGCATTTATGTATTTAGCACTGCTGGAGCTTCTTTGACTTTACAATCTGATAATTTACCTGTATAATATAGTAATTGCATAACTATATTACTTGCTGTAATTCAATTTAACTTGCATTAAGCATTTAAAAGATATAGAAAACCAGCAGATTTTAACGAAGTAAAATTCGGTATAAACGTGACCGTGCACTGCTGTGTGTTACTGTACCTAATTTGTGTTTTTTATTCCTTATATGATACTTTACTTGATATTTTCTTTGGCAGCATTTTTTATCATTGTAACATAATGTACTGAGTGGCTAACGAGAATTGTGTAAAAAAATATTACGCTGTTGCAAGCAAAATAAAATAAATAGCGTGTACATTGGGATATTTTAACTCTTCAATAAGGTTAGTTAAATTAAAGCACTGTAAAAGTTTGCAATGAATAATAGAGTAGTTATTCTAAAACAAAAATTGAGTGGCTACAGTTGCAAAGCAAAAAAGACCTAATTTTCTTTCTAATTGCTAATTTGGCTTGGCTAATGAGCAGGACACAACAACCTCATTTATTTCCCCATATTTTTACATTCAAGTTAGTTGTTATTTTGGTTATCTTGCAGCTACATCAAGATACTCCTCACCTGAACAGCAATTAAAATATAAACATCATCATCGCAATTACTATTACATAGCATGTGATTTATTTTATTATTTTATGTATTTTATTTTATTTTCGTAGTGACACGCTTTTTATGGGATATTTTATTGCAAAATCTTTTTGACTTAATATTTTGCCATTTGGTCTTATGTATCTATTTTTCGTCTTTTATGTCTTATATCTGTTTAACAATGGTTTATCATTCTCAGAATCTCTCCCCCAAAACAGAGGGTTAGATAGCATTTTAAAGGTAAGCTAACTTTTTGGGTGTGTCCCATTATTTGAAGAGGTAAGCTAACTTTTTCGGCATTTCCGTTTTATGAAGGGGTAAATTAGCTTTTAAATTAACATGGCAAATGTCCCTTGCTTCTTATTATTCATAATCTGTAATTTCCATCCTATTATGTTACATTACTAAATTATACAATTATACTATTTTAATGGTTGTTTTTGATTTTCGCAAAACTTGAGTAAAAAATTAAGCAAGTATTGACATCGAGATCTCAACATTCCGTAGGAACGATTTAAATGAAGTTTTTCTTCAGAATTGATCTTAAATTTAAATTTTCGTACACAAATTTTACGTATATCCATCTAATGAACTAAGCACCTCATCTAGAAAGTCATTTTCCACTTCTTGGGGATGATAATCGGGGATGTCAAATTCATCAAGTTGAAGTTTTAATTGTTTAAACGAAGGGCGTTGTTTTGGATCTTCGTGCCAACACTGGCAAAGTATTGCATATCTGACGACAAATACTGATTTAAACAAACATTCTTATGAATACTTGTTAAAATGTGCATTAAAGGTATTTACAGTTTATCTGAGCCGTGTTTTGGTTTTTTCATTCTCATTCCCCTCTTCAATTCATTTACAAAGTCTACGGTCCACGTATAGCCTGGATAAGGTATTTCTCCTAAGCTGTAAATTTCCCAAATAGTAACTCCGAATGCCCACACATCAGAAGCAGGCGAAAAAGTCATATATTTTAAAGACTCCAGGGCCAACCAACGCCAGGGTAGAGGTTCCTATATTTGATTTAAATATTGTAATCAGTATTATAAAAGTGACAGAATACAGTAATATTTTCCCAAGATCACGTAAATGTGCTTTCAAAAGCTTTGGATGTACATAATATATTATTACAAGTATATATCTACCTGCTGTTTTTTGACATAATCTTTATATTCATAAAGTTGTCTCGATAAACCAAAATCTGTTATCTTTGCGTTAAGGTTATCATCAAGAAGCACATTGCGTGTTGCTAGATCCCCATGAATAACCTGAAACGCATAGATAATTAATGATGGCATATCTTCAAATTCAACTATTATAAAGCGAAATGGAACAACCTGCTTGGAAACCAGATAATCCATTCCGTCTGCAATCTGCTTCGACCATTGTAGAAAACTAAGGTCAGTTAAAGGATTTATGTTATCGTATCCGTCTTTTTTGACACCCATGTTTGCGTATTCGTTTTTTCTGGTGTTTTGAAAAATTGAGTCATTGGAGTTGACATATTCAGGCCTAAAATATTGAAAAACTCTAAAGTACTTAAGGAATGGTACGTCATTTCAACAAAAATGGAAAACATTTCTGGGTTTTTGTTTTAGTGCATAAATAGCTTAAGTTTCTTCTGTGCAACAATCTATAATAATTAATTTCCTGAATATATAATACTATATATACTCACCTACGGACATCTTTATTTTTCTCAGAAAGCTTTGCAAATTTCCTAGAGAAACGTACTCAACAAACACGTAAACAATTCCTGTAATTGTTCAATGTTTTTAAAATATTCCAAATATTAGTTTTACAATTTTATTCATGTAAGAGTAGTACCTTTATTTAAATCTTTGGTGTAAGCGCCGACTATTTGCACCAAGTTTGGATGACTTCCAAGATAGATCATAATCTTCAATTCAGAAAGCAATGCTTTCAGGTACTGTTTCTCTGCATGCTTTTGAGTTGTCTTTACTGCAACAGTTTTGTGATCCACTTGACCTAACTTTACAATTCCAAACGCTCCACTGCCAAGTACTTTATTTTCATCTATCCAAAAGAAATGGTGGTAACTTTTAACGCCTGTTATTTTAATTCTTTAATTTAGTTTTCTGACCGATAACAAATCTATGAGGAGCGATTTCGTATTCAGTATTATAAGAAGTCATTGAAGCGAATCCATGTGAGTACGTTTCATCCCCATTGGGGTTTTGCATATTTTTCAGACCTTCCAAGAATTCGTTAATCTCATCTCGTGTTAACCCAGTCTGCTCATGACAAATGTTAAAACATTATGATTACATAAGTCCTAAATAAAATAAAAAATTTTGCTTGTTTTACCTTCACTGGGCGGAAGTACTTCATATAGACCGCAAAAACAATGACATTAAGAAGAAGCACGATCAGAGGAATAACAACAACCAATGGATCTGTTTTATAACGAATTTACTTTTATAAAATTTAGTTTGCAAATCATTTTACAGTTTTAAAGATTTTTATCAAACATGTACCAAAATCCGCAGTAGTCACATTAATTACGAAATCCTGGCGGGTTTCCTTTCCGTTACTAGCCACACATGTGTACGTTCCCGCGTCGCTGCTCCCGATTTTATCAAATACTATAAGCGTTCCATTTCCAGAAGATAGGCTGGGAAGTCTCTGCAACATTAACACATTTCTAATGATTAGCTGTTTTACATTACTAAAATGGTCGCAAAATGTAACCTTAGAAATAAAAATATTTTCTTACAAGTCCATCTTTTTCAAAGTAGACATTTGGTTTCGGATTCCCCCATGCTGTGCATTCCAAAGTGGTTCCCTTTGAACCGCTTTGGATATTTCTAGTTGTCTCTACCTGATTTATAATCGGTTTTTCTATTTCTACAATTTATTTAAAATTCAATAAAAAGATTATTTATAATATATTCCTTTACTAAAGGTTCACAATATATATATATATATGTATATATATATATATATATTTACATAAATTACTGCTAAATAAAACCTTGTAATGCAACTGTGGTGGACACTTCTATCCATTCCCCAGAATTCCAAAAAGATGCGGCACAAATGACTTTGTTGACGTCAATGCTGAGGTTTGCATTCCAAGTGGCAGTATCACCGACTAAGTCGTAGTCAATTTTTTCTATTTCGGGAATTACAGTAACCGCAATAAGTTCATCACTTTTCTTTAAAACCGACGTCGTGTCTGAGAATTTTCCAGAACATGCTGATGTAAATGTTAAAGCACTTGTGTTCTTGTATTCGCTTTTTCTGATAATTTGTCCAACTGACTGATTCGAATTGACATACTCATTTCTGAAATTATCAAAAAAGTATAAACTACTTAACTATTGACACGCAATTTCAATAAAAATGGGATTTTCTGGTTTTTAGATTTAGTGCACGAATTCTGTGCGTAAAAATCAAGGGCCCTGTACAATAATTACGATGATTACAATGTATACTTAATTTTGCAAAATATATTTCATTTTATGTTACCCAGGGACATCTTTATTATTTCTAAGATAGCTTTGCAAATTTCCTCGGGAAACGTATTCAACAAATACGTAAACAATTCCTGCAATTATAAAACAGTATTAAATGACGCATGGTTGTAAATACTTCAAATAGGTATTGGTTTTAGGGTTAATCTCGGACCAAGTAATACCTTTCTTTAAATCTTTGGTGTAAGCTCCGATAATTTGAACTAAGTTAGGATGACTTCCAAGATAGATCATTATTTTCAATTCAGAAAGCAATGCTTTCAGGTACTGTTTCTCTGCATGCTTTTGAGTTGTCTTTACTGCAACAGTTTTGTGGTCCACTTCACCCGGCTTTACAATTCCAAACGCGCCACTACCAAGTATTCTGTTTTCATCTACCCAAAAGAATAATCATAATTTCTCAATATTAAATTTTTTTTGAAAAGACGAATTTCTAGAAAATTCGTCTATTTTTGATTTTTTAATTCGTAAATTAAATTCTCTAACCGACAATAAATCTGTGAGGAGCGATTTCATATTCAGTTTTATAAGAAGTCATTGAAGCGAATCCATGAGCGTACTTTTCATCCCCATCGGGTATTTGCTCTTTTTTCAGACCTTCCAAGAATTCGTTAATCTCTTCTTGTGTCAATCCTGTCTGCTCAATACAAATGTAACAAAAATTTGGTTGATCATTTAGTATTCTAAAATAAATTAACGTTTTCTATTTCTTTAACCTTCACAGGGCGGAAGAATTTAATATAGACTGCAAAGGCAATGGCAGTAAGAAAAATACGATAACAGGTATGACAACAACCAACGGATCTATGAAATAACGAGTTTTCCTTTATAAAATTTTAGTTTGTATAGAATTTTGAAATTTCAAAATGGTTTATTCAGAATTCACCAAACTCGGCAGTGGTCACATTAATTATGAAATCCTGTCGGGTTTCCTTTCCGTTATTAGCCACACAGGTGTACGTTCCCGCGTTGCTACTCTCTATTTTATCAAAAACTATAATTGTTCCATTTCCAGATGGTAGACTAGGAAGTCTCTGCAACAGTAACACATTTCTAATAGTTAGCTGTTTTTCTTTAATAAAATTTTGTGCGAAATGTGGCTTTAGAAATAAAAGTTTTGCTTTACCAGTCCATCTTTTTCAAAGTAGACACTTGGTTTTGGATTCCCCCAAGCCGTACATTCTAAAGTTGTTCCTTTTGAACCGCTTTGTAAATTTCTAGTCGTTTCTACTTGATTTATAACCGGTTCATCTATTTCTACAATGTACAGAACCACAAATACTTGCAAAAGACGCAGTAATACTTTAGCAGTAATGCGTGTTTTGCTTGCTCTTTAACAACTTTTCGGGAAATTTTTCACATTTCCCAATTTTCCCCACTTCTTATCACAAAAAGTGGACTAACCCACACTGGAAAGTTGGTAATATTCCCAGTGTGGGATAATCCTATTCGAAACCTTGCCTGAAACTGTCTACGATATAAACACATACATAAATTATTGCTAAATAAAAACCTTGTAATGCAACGTCTACGGATGTTTCTATCCACTCTGCGGAATTCCAAAAAGACACTGCACAAATGACTTTTCTGACATCCACGCTGAGATTTGCATTCCATGTGGCAGTGTCACCGACTAAGTCGTAGTCAATTTTTTCTATTTCAAGAATTACGTTAACCTCAATGAGTACATCACTTTTCTATAAAACTGCCACCGCTTCAGACAATTTTCTGAAAATATTTATGTAAATGAAATTTAACCTTCGACTCTCGTTCCATTCTGGTGTTCTGTGTACCACACGATCGGCTTAAACAGAATGTGAGGAAGTATTTTGCATGCAAAAGAACTAACAGTTCCGGCAAACAAGGAAGATGTGTTCAAAATATTTACACCAAA